>MNPL01018170.1:26521-56889 GCA_002081605.1 Tropilaelaps mercedesae | reverse complement strand
TATATATATATATATATATATATATCTTTGCGCGTTATAGATTTACGAATAACAGTAGGTCATATATTCTCATCAACTGAGCTTGGTGAAATGAAAAACCATTGAGCTCCTTTCATAGTCTAATTTGTTTTGGCAATACTGTTTTATTGTTATAGGTATGTCATTTGCAGCCTTTGCGTATCCGTCACCATGCAACTGAAATGCTGCCGCCTTTTCGCGGATCCCATGTATTGCCTTGAAAATCAATCTCTGCATAACAGCTGTCCTGCACCCACAACCGATCACTCGCCGAGTATCTGTAAAGTCAGAAAGTAGAGCTTTTGTTTTTCGTGAAAATGTTAACGCAGGTAAAATTTGGGTTTTAAACCACAATACAGCTAGGCAGAGTGCCTGTTCGGCCGAGCGGCTGTTAATTCTGTCATAAGGTCAAGCTGAGACATTTTCTATTAATGAGATAATGCTGGTTAGAATGAAACAGGGTGCTGTTTGAAAAGCCAATCGACAAACGCGCACACAGAACGCATTAGCTTGAACAGACATTTGTTTGCGAAAGCACAGCGTGCAGAATTTGAAAAGTTTAAGTACTAACCGACGCGCTTCATTTTATATCTATGTTGATGTGTCGACATATCTATGGGTAAATCTAAGAAATACGTTAACCTATTCTTCGAGCAAGCCTACGGTCATTTATCTGAATGGGGTCACACGTCGACGTATCTGGTCTTAATTAGACATCAAATTAACGTAAGAAGTACACTGTCTAAATACCAGTCAAAGTAAAAATCCACCAAAATAATATGCCGCCTTCCCCACGTTACAGCTATGCCATTTTGACACCAACTTTCTGAAATAGTACTTAATGTGGTGCAAAAGTGCGCCACATCAAAAAATAGTTTTTCCTTTCTCGTAAGTTCAGAAAGTCTAACCTGTAGTTCACCATTTATCGTCGCACATAAGGGCGGATTGCCTATTGTACAACGTCAACATCGTTCATACAGGATAGGTCTTGGTTACAAAATAAATTTTGACTATGCCTTTCATCAATAACGACTCCAAGAACATAAAATTCCACTGATACACTATTGCTGAAGCCACAGCGTAACTACTACATGGCAACTCTTACTTTTTTGGCGGCAAATCAAACGGTATGACGACGTGATCAGTGACCATCGGGTTATCAGGAACGTAAAGCACCCCACACTCGTACGAAAGTGGCGCTTTCATACGCAGATTGCCCCATGCGGCTTTTGACAGGTTGGCTGACGTCATCATAAACCAGAACGTTTGTTGATAGTCTAGCGACGTTCGTATGTAGAACTTCACATGGGGCGCCGCTCTAGACCTGCCCACGCGGTCCGCCTTCCAGTGGTGAAGAAATCGACTGAGCCAACGCTGTTTCTTATGCACCTGCATGCATATAATCATTAAAAACAACAGTGTTGCTGATAGAACATTGGATCATGGACGTGAACTTATCAGTGAAAATTAATTGCACCTTGAAAAGGATGAAAAGTAGAGATTTATCTTTATTATGTCTTTCTATTGTTAAGCAACATCAATCTAATGGTTTACCTTTTATAGATATTGAACATTGTCCATTCTCAATGCAGATCTATTTTACCTTTTCGGAGTAGGGCAGACTCCTGCCCGCCGCATAACCTTCGAAACTTGTGCGCACTTCGTCAATAGTGGGATATATCGCCTGCATAGGCAGCAATGTAGAAAAAGTCAGTGTATAGCGTATTCACAATTGTGGCTAACTAGAGAAACGCTATCGATAACAAGCATCTGTGAAATAATCCTAACTAATACCCACATCCTAATATCTACATCTTAATAACTACAGCAGTGTACTATACTGGTTAGCACACATACTATTGGCAAAGATTTATGGATAAGGCATTCGGTATTGAAATGAACAGAAGAAAGCTAGTTTCAACTTACCTGAATATTGTCATTGTTGATGTCCTCAATGCCCGCATTCTGTTTCATTGACTGGTCAGTAGCAAGAAGGGATCGCCCGAAGGTCTGCCTTAGCCAAGCTAAAAAGCAGCAGGGGATAAATACGAGACCAATTTATATTACACAATGCAGAACTAGATTTTTCAACATGTTAATTGTTTCGGCACCTTACTCTGCGCCTCTTGCCAGCCAAACTGCATCCACTTGGCGGCTTTACCGCCTGCGGACCTAATAACACCCCTAAGGTTTCGTGCCAACTCAGTAAGCAATTGCCAAAGAAAACTTACTCTTGCAATGCATTTCCATACCAAAATATTAAACTATTTAGCTTATGTCAGACACACCTTTATTTACCACCAGCGGGAGGTTGGCAGCAGGAGGTATTGGCAATATTAATGACCCGCCTGCCCATTCAACGCATGCACTCATTAGCTACGATTGTTTATGGACGGAATACACTCTAAATGGTTACAAAGTTGAGCAAAAATGCTGCTCGAAATTGGCGCGCTCACCTGCATCATCTTGTCCAAGGGTGCCAATGGATGAAAAGGAAAATATGACAGGATTTTCATTGGCGAGCGCAGGGACATTCTTGGTTAAAACGGAGTCTAGTGCCACCAAGCCACTATTAATTGAGTTTGGCGTTGACCCTATAAAAAACAGTTCAGTATTGGTGTAAACCGTGTACATACAAAGCACGCCTCGCTTAACAACGCCAACAACAGAAAATAACTTATTACCAGATTACCAAAACCTAAATAATTTCTCGAAAAGTTCCTCAACAAGTGCAGTTGCCACTTCATTACTATATAATATAATATTAAAGACATATGCTGGGGCGCATAATGAGCACGTCTGGCCTGCAAGTGTATAGTTAGTACACAGGTATGTAGAGCTGTACCGATAAAGAAGCACTTCTCGATGAGTGAAAAATCGTAGTTCATGTAGCTTTCGGCCAGGCCATGCAGCTTTTTCTTTTGGTACGAACGCAAATAGGTGCACAGAGCTGACCGAAATCCTGCCGCGAAGTATAGATGCAATGCAGTTATATATGAAACACACACACACACACATATAAAAATCCACGCATTTGTTATACTCCATAGCGTGTTGAAATGGTTAGTCTTTAGCTTTCGGTATCACATCCACGGATCTGAGCAAAAAGGTACCAAGATCCGCCAAGGTTGCAAACGGCATACCTAATACAATTTGTTATAGTCTGTTGTCTGAACAAATAAGTTTTCTGAAACTGTCAGTAGTGTGTATCATTTAGCGTGGGGCGTATAAATATCCATGAAGTAAATGCTGGATGGATATATCAATATTATCATTTTTCAAATTTTGCACAAAAAATGTATAACGCGCTTGATTGGCTACGAGTCTTTTCAAACTGACAATACCAATATTCATTAAGTGAGTGTTACGGCGACTGTCGTAACTGACCAGTGTTGGAGTCGGGTGCCACCTTATGTTGAGAATTTTTCTTCAGCATCGGACTAACCCACACCATCTGACTTTTGCGGCCCCAGTCAGGCCCATAAAGGTTGGCTGTGGTTATCACGATTCGAAGGCTGTGCTTGTACTTTAGCAATATCATTTTGCTGTGATGACTACCGAAGCGGGCAAGTTCTACGGGCAAGAGACAGACGTTGCGGTACACCTGGAGTGCCAATAACAGAAAAAAAGGTCGCGTACCTCTGAGAGAAATTCGAAGAAAAAGTAAATAGTGTGTGTGAGCCATACGAAGCTCAGCAAAGAGGCACTTAGGTCTTTGGATACAGCTGACCGTCGCCGAAACATTCAGATCAAATTCCCTTGCAAAATTAATTTCGAATGATAATAGCCATCGCGAAGCCTGTTCGTTCATTATCAGACAGAGGACGCATGAAAAGCACAGGCCAATTCGCCGGACTTGACGGGTAATCAGCTGAACAGACAGCGTTCATATTAAACATCGCCTGCTCTCAAATAGTGTCAAGCCGATATAGCAAATTGGTATAACTTTAAACATGCGCAATGATATGTCTGCGCATTGTTTTAAAACCTGGTTTACACTGCACTGTGTTGACATCTCTCCGTTCGATGTTTTCAGTCATTTAAGACTACGTGTGCCATGAAGTGTACAACTCACCGTCAAGACTCAACTTTCCTAACGAAAACCTCAGGTTGCCCCTGTCGCCCTGTCAAGCGTCGACTCCTCATGGCTTATTCATTGAAAAGTATATTAAACTAGCCAAAAAAATATAAAGGGTGTTACCTGCCGCTGAGCGATTAGAAGCTCAAAGAGGTCTTGCCTTCGTTGAACAACCAGCATCATAGGGAGATGCCGATATTTCTGCGGATACTGGTTCAGTAGCCATTCCATATCGTACACGTAGCTATCAACGACATTGTAGAAGATCGAAAACCAAATGCATGTCCTTAGAACAGAGTCTACACCATAAATAATGTATCCCAAAGGTTGTGCCCGGTTTTCACGCACTTGTAAAATCGTGTAGTTAACTTTTTCAATCTCACTCTTGCTGAAAATCTAACGTAATGTTTGGTGTTGACTGCATTTATTTCTAACACCTACTATTAACACTAAGTTATTTGTTAAAATTACATAAGCATAACTGTGTATCAGTTCACAATGAGCATCATACAAATAATAATTTGTAATAAATGGTTTTTGTGGAAACCAGAGACTTATTGAATTGTATCCAAAATTTTGTGGAAATCTAAACTTTCCTATAGCTTAAACTAAACAAATTTGGATGAAATTTTTTTTCGTCGGACTTTAACATCAAAAACGTCGTAAATTAGCAAAACGGACACATCTAGGATACACAGAACACTCACGCGGTTAGCGTGAGTATAGATAGACTGAGATGTAGAGATAGACTGAGATTCAAAATGATTCCAACGAACATCTGTTATATGCTAAAATAATTGGCATTATACCACGAGATTGAAGATTTTTAACCTTAAGCGGTTTAACAACGTTTGAAAACCAGACACGATCTATGCAACACTCTGTATATTTAGCAGCTCTAAGGAAATAAAACGTTTCTAACCATATGTCCAACTCGCAGATGACTCACTTTGATTCAAAAGAAGAGCAGGACTTATCAGCCAGCATGTTATTGTAGCACTTATTGTAGAACGCGCTCACCTGAAGTGGACAGCCGACTCTAGCTGATCGTCCACATCCTCATGCAGAATCTGCTTCAGCGATCTAGTGAATGTGTCGGCGTTGAACTTAGTTTGCAGTCCGTCACACTTGGTGAGATAAAAGCCACGAACTCGGTACTCGTGAGAATTTGTTTGAACGTGATCTACGCTCGTGCGCGCGCACATGAATCCTTGCGGGCACGGCGGTACATCAGAACCACGTCCTTGTATGAAAGGGTATTCGGTATTCTGACAATTAGAGGAAGTTTGCTTGTGTATATATGGTCGTCAGAGGTGCTGGGGAGAAGGAAAAGAGTAATGACCTAACCGAATCTTTAATATAATGTGTAACGAAAATGATATCAAAGTTGGGTTCATCAAGAGTGCAACTAACAACTTACCACCAGTGTTGTAAACAACAAGCTAGTGTTTTTAGCATGGAAAAGATATTGACTATTTGTTGATGTCGACTTTACGTTCCAAAGCTGACTTGAGCAAGAGGAATCCTTGTAATATTTTGGAGCGCATATTAGAGTGCTGTCCTTTTTTGGTGACAATCTATAGTTTGAGTCGGCTGATAGCTCATTCTGGCCGATCGGCTTGTGCGGTACAGCACTGGCTTTCGTCGAAGATTTATCTGTTCGGAAAGAGCCGATGACTGATGCATTTGAGCAGAAAGGTATCAAAAGAAGTCGCTTTTGGATTATTCGACTTCTTAGGACGCGACCGGCAAAGTCTACTTGTCTACTTGACCATAAAGCTAAAACTGAGAAAATTTGAAGTGGGGAGACCGGAAACATCGTACTGTCTCAGCGCAGACTCGAGCAAGGGAAAAATGCCGTTTCAGTATGTCTTACTCCTATCTACTTACTCCGTGTACTGTACCTACGTGTGTTATCGATATGTTTGCAAACACCCATAGGTCAAATTGATGATGAGCTTTAGCACTCTTTACACGGCATAATGATGTTGATGGCATATACATCGACGGGATATATATTTATATGACACGTTACATATTCGGTCGTGTGCGGTCAAGTAATTGTGAACTTATGCGTGCACAGATGTACTTTGTTGCAGCGATCTTTCGCTTATGGCACAATAAGTGTGACTTACGCGTAGTGCTTGGCAGTTGCAACGGCTGTGATGATGAAGCTCGGGCTCTTTTGGATTCACTTATTTCGTCGACATCATCGTCACTTTCGGAGATTTCGTGTACTTTTTTGCGACTATTCGCCATTGTGTCCGCCAATATTCTGCTTTTATCTAGTGGTACTGCATATAACAACTTGTTTGCTACTAAATGCTCATATCGGCTGATTACCGATTGTGGGGTATATTAAAACAGGTGCTACGCTTGTAAGCAAGTGCCGATAACTGTATTAATGTTGTCAAAAGTGTGTTTGTATAGTAAATTTTCGAGCAACTTTTTTCACTGTATGATTACGCTTTTCGAGCACAATTCGAAATATTTATGTTTACATATGCGCACGTCGTCTGCTCTTGGCGCTTGGTGCTCTGACTCGGGTCTAAGAGCGGCCGGTAAAAACAAGTAAACTGGAGGAACTAATTTTAATACCTTTACTACCTCGTTAGCAGCTTGTCCCTTGTAGCATTGACGGTGTACAGAATGATTACCTGGTACATCATTTGGATATGGTCAAATAAACGATTATGCAGCATTTCTGATTTACAAAATCTGCACACGGCATTGATAAATAAAGCCATAGACAAATTGTAATTATGTTTTGTTTCATTGTTTTCAAATAGAAAATTGCTTCCTAATGTGTCGGTTAGAGCAAGTTCAATCAGCAATAGTTGACGTTAACACAAACAGGAAATGTAGTTTGCGAAAATGAATTACACAATTAAGCGAATATTCAAGCAAACAAATATCGGCTTTAAATTGAATATGTCATCCTAAAGAGACGAATAATTACAATCTACGTATGAGATTTATTATAATCAGTTCGTAAAACTACGAGCCGTCCACGAGCTTAGAAAAATCACCAAAACTGAGAGATTTTGGTGATAGCAATCGTTTTCATGGGTTTGACGCATTTAATATTCTTAGTGTACGTTTTGCACTCTTCCATAAGATGGACCGTGTAAATGTAGATATGCAATTGTGGCAGCGAAGCCGCACACCTCCTTTAGTCGCAAAGCGCACGCGGTACAGCAGAAGTTACATGAAGAAAATTAAGAAGTTAATGTTAGGAATAGTTAAGGAAATAAAGAAGTTAAAAGAAGAAAATTCTACCGCTGTAGGCAATTATTTCTTCCAGCAAATTAGGTTTATCTCCAAGCCTTACGCAAGCTGGCTGAAAATAATAAAAGTCCGCAGGCGCTTATCATCGAATTATCCTGTCTTTTCTTAGCTTGTGGAATAATATGGTCACTCTTAAATTGAGTGACTACAAGAGAAGCAAATTTTGCTGATTCGTCGACTTTTCGAATAGTCTTAACGGATTCGAACAGACTGTGGGCACTAAAACGATATTACCACGTCACTCTGATAAACACTCATTTTTGTGAAATAATCCACAATGGGATTTTTCTGGTGGAACCTAAAGTCAAACGTTTCTCGGCCATATTGTTGTAACATATCCAATTAGGTAAAGACGCATATTTGAATTGAAGCATGTTGTCTGAATAAGAGAGAGAGGCGATATGAAGGATAGACTGAGATGATTTGGTATTAGTGCAGCCTCCTAGGTTTTTCAGACTAAGCTGAAAGAATACAACTACGGATACTACGAGGGTTCTATACACCATAAACGAGTTTTCATGAAAGCACTCTGTCCTCATATGGGATGTTTGAATTTATGAACAGTCTTTTAAGCAGTGGCTAGAGTAAATGGGTAATCAATACTGCTTAATATTATTGGTACAAAACGTTCTCCAGAATTGTAGTAGATGCATCATGAAAGGAATTCCTTCCATAGTAAAGAGAATTTATTACCGCCTACCGAAATCAATGCCTCACGGAGCTTAGTGAGCCCGCTTTCGTCTTTTATTTGATATATGTATATACGCGCACACGTACCGACGCTTAGCAAAAGACTTATTTATGAAGCGTAAAAATTAACGTTTGTTTTACAGCATCCTATCCAGACGATCAGCGTACCGTTTAAATGCCTACGCTTAACATGTACTTCTGTTTCAAGGCAAAATGTCTGTGATACGGTGAAATAGTCCAGTAAAATGTGGTTACACCTTGTAGATGCCTTGCGGCAATCGTCAATAAAACGACGCCGCGGCGAGAAATTTAAGGTGTATAACATATATATACATGTCTGGAGAGTACATACCCTAATCGCTGTGTCATCAGTCGCTCTCCCTGTACTTTGTCCGCAACAGGCGTTACGGCAAGGCGTAAGGTATTCCGGTAGTTAGCTCTGAAGGCTGAAGCTCTGCGGGTCGCCTTACCTTGGCCTACGTGGGGGCTGCGACAAGAAAACTTAGATTTCATCAAGGTCTGAGAGGTCTCTATTGAATCGTCAGCTCCGCCGACTCACCAGCACTTCGTTGTCTGAGGGGCTCCCTGGTGCCTTGAGTTCAGCCACATGTGGCGCTTTCCATTGATAAAACGTCAGTTGCAAAATGCGTGTCGACGATAAGGCACTTCATATACTTTTTGACCAATGGAAGACTTCACTCACGCGCGAAAACCTCTTTCTCGTCGACGCACTTAAAGTCTATTTTTCCTTGGAAGTTTCGTATCAGAAATATTGCATCGGCGTAATAAAGCTTTATAAGCAGCCAAACTATTTTGCGCACCAAACCTAGCCAATGATGTGCATTGAAGGACCCGGGACATCTGCATAGCTTCATAAGATTTGGGACATACTGGGCGAAAACCGTTACGCATTTTTGCCATAATGGCTACTATGAATACTCATGGCTTATATGTACAATTGCAATGCTTAATACTAAATAATAATTGAATTTCGACTATTTACCCTTTAATGTCGAATAACACGTTTATCCTTTTTGCGGCAATTATGCCAGCTTGAAAAGATCGCTGGAGTATAGGACACGAATGGCAGATTTAGGAGACGTTTTGACAATGAATTCTTAGGAGGCCCAGCCGTTGGCGTCTTTTTTAGGTGTCTGAGTTGCTGTCGAACGCTTCTAACCATTTTTTGTTGTTGCCGTTCGGTCACAACAAGGGTTCACGCCGGTGGCATATCGAGCGATAAAGCCACAGCTTTCGCAAATTTAAAAAGCGCATGCAGGCAGCTAGAAGGTCTCATGTCAATAAAGAGTCGGTGCTTCGAGAACTAGCACCATTCGTCCGTCGCGCTGGACAGCCATGCCATTTCACAGTCCAGGGCCTTTGTGCATTTATCACGTACGCTGTGTATGTTGTTGGGGCTCAAACTTTCCTAGAAGCTGCAACGTCAACATTCTCTCGACTTGTCCTGAAAATAATTTATCCTCCCTAAATGCCTAACTATAAATCAAGACGATCCTTCAGATCTCGACACACCAGAGAACAAGACTTCCCACAGTGAATTAATTTAACCAACGAAATGCATATTTATACTGACATTAGTCACCTTGCCACGTAACCATCGCGGCAACCAATTTATGTAAACAAATGGTGACTGAATTGGCTGAGCTTATTAATAGTGCTACTCCTCCCACAAGCAAGTTTAACCATTTTATCATTACATAGCAAAAATTATTATTTTTTCATACAACAAAAGAATTGTAAGCGTCTAAATTTAATGGAGGTTTTGCACGTTTGCACATCTCGGGGACAACGAAAAAGCTAAATCCCCCTCAGCCGCCACCGGCGGTTGCTACCGACAGTTCACTAGTATTAGGGAGCGCATATCAAAAAACAGCACCTCTTTCCGAAGCATTCCGTACGTTAGCAATGCATCTTCGCAATCGAATACAATATTGTTTCAGTTTCTCGGCACCTAAAATACTTGAAGAGAGGGCAAACCCACCAGGTCTATTTATGGTACCAGAACGAGTTGATTATTGCGACACGTTCCTGCCAGGCCGGGAAGGTTGTCAAAATGTCTTATATGAAAATTTACGCACAAAAACTAGCTCTAGGGAACAACAACGCTGCTCTGCATATTTTTGTGAGTTATAAATAGTAAACTTTATTATTCCAATAGCATTATATCCAAACATCACGGCCAAACACTTTCAATCAATCCTCTTATATACGTATCGTGTTCCAGCTTCGTATTATGATTGCTGATTGCTGTTGATCCTGTTGCTTTGATATCGTTCTCTCGTTATTCTGAATTAAGGTTACCTACAAACGCTCCAGTCGAACGAAGTAGAACGAAGTAGCATCTCTGTTTACCCCCTCCTTGTTGACACCCGTACACCGACATCATAAACGATATCATCTGGGCTTTTCAATTAATCGTCGCATGCGTCGGCTTTGTCGGCCAGTTGAATTTCAAGGCATTACTATTGTTGCCGATTCGTTCGCAGATAAATGTATGCAAAAATTCGGTGAGCTTGCGAACCAAATCTAACCGTTAATAGAACACAGTTATAGCGTAACAGCAAGGAAACGTATATATATCGTAATCGATATTATGACTTCCCTCTCAATCGAGGTGTGCGTCGGCCGTTCAGATCTCATTTTCTTATTTTTTTCGTGTTATTTAATGCTTCTCAACGTCTCCAGTATCTACAGAAATTGAACAGCCGTAGAAATCACAATCTGTTTCAAAATAAAGTTGAGTTTTTGTCACGCATGTAAACCCGACGTTAATTCGAATCTACCTTCACCAATGGCACAGACAATCTCGGTAGCTTGTCCGTACGTGATTTGTCGGCGTTTCCACTTCGTTGTAGTTAGGCTGCATTTTTAGCGTGTCACCCCTTGCATGCATTCCCCTGGGCCCCGCATTCGTCTAGAAACTCGCCGTCTCTCTCCGTCCTCCGTCCTCTATGCAATCAGTGCTATTGCTGGACAAAAATCCATTGGTCGTTATTTGACTGCCATGACGTGCCAAAATAATTAGTGGCAACTGTATGCCGTCTGCGGATGTCAGATCCGTATCAGAAGCGCGAAAGATATTATTGTTTAAGAGAACGGATTCTATTTGTGAGAGATATGATCAACACGGAGAAAACGCGCGAACTAAAGGATTTGCTTTTTTAGAGTAGGGACAAAAAGAAATCACGTGGAATTCGAGCATCCACAAGACGTGTACAATCCATAGAATAGCTTGAAAATTGTGCAAAAACTTGAATTCGTGTAAACAAAAAGCCCTTCTGTTCTATTATATATTGAATAACGTATAATTTAAAACCAGATAAAGGTCCAAGAATGATCAGCAATGTCCGTACAGCATAACAGATTTTGTATCTGACAAAAACGGACGAAAGAATTCATAAATCCCCCTGTTGTATTAAAACGTGTCTATATTGTGGATGTTCAAACGTGTTTGTGCACTTATGCGTAAACACGAGTTGCAAGAAAGTGAAAAAAATGGTACTTGAAATTTTAAGGAAAAGCTTTACTAACGATTTGTTCTCTAGATTTATCAAACTGAGTACTTCTCTCCTTTTCTCTATCCCGACGCCTTTTGTGTACTTATTGTAATTAAAACGGGTACGTAAATTATGTGCTCGTGCGCTCAGTCGTAAATATGTATGCGTGTTACTGTTAATAAATGAATGCAGAGGCAGCCTTAATCATCTTATTTTGACTAGAGTCGAAATGTTCTCTTCGGGATGGATTGCTATATGCTGTTGCTGGATCTGCCGAAGTTCAAAGCAGTAATTGAAAAGCGTCGCGTAGTCCTTCACTGCTATACCCAAAGGAAATGCGAATTTAAACTCCACTGGGTGCCAGAAGCCAAAATACCTTTTGTGAATATTTCGCTAAGTATTCTTGCTATTGTATAAAAATTTTTCTCAAGTGACGATCATTGTTCATCATGCAGTGTCGGATGTTTTAAGGGGCGCCACTGGAGAAACAAGTGGGACGAATCTAAAGTAGCACCAAAAGACATATTCTAGTGAGACATATCAAAAAACGAAAAAAATGCGTGTTAAAAACCCTATTTAAGGACAGCAGACTTTGTGGCATTATGCAGCCAGAAAGGTTCCTCCTTAACACGATTCGTCGAGGCCACAACATCCGCACTTTTTTGTCCGCGAATTAGCGCAGCTTGATTTGAACATACACAGTTTTGTTGGTTTCGGTCAGCCGTGGTCGCATCCCTGCATAGATATCAAGTGACAATAATACCAGCTGTTTGGTACCTATCGACGTATTCCAATGTGGTGTGTTTCGGTGCTAATCCGGCTAAACGGGTGTGGCCATCAACGTGTTGTCTTTTGGTAGGAACGCTGAGGTTTTAAGCGGTATGTACATGTTAAGGCTACCGAGAGATCTCATCTTCACATTTTTCTGTGCGGCACGTCTAAGCGTATGCAGTAAGTGGTGGGAGGTCGTGGTGAGATGGCTGGATTGAAGGTTGGGAATTTTCTTGCCTGAACTTTTAAAGTCTGCCAACTCATGTTAGCTTCTACCTTTTTTTGGCAGATATAATGAAACTCTGGATGTTGTACAGTTCGTACGTACCTCAACTGTTCGCCATCGCACTCACCCGCTAATTCTACTCGGGACAGTCACACGACCGGCACACTTCGATGTTTCCCATAGACGCCACTACCTTGCAATTATTGTACGCGGTTTCCAAAGAACATTACACGTTGTGTCCGGTTCGGTGCCTTTACCTGTTTTCGTCTAAGTGTGTTAGCTTCTCTGCTGCTGTGTGTGTGTGTGGGCGTGTATGTTTCCGTGTTTCTGTCCTACTTAGAAATGTTGTACCTATTTTATAAACAACCCTCGAAACTAAAAGGTATCCGCCAACGTCTGTGAAGCACATGTCGTCGCCGAGCACACACTCGTGGAGAAAACAGCCTCACTCTAACTAAAAAATAGCTTTGTTTCTCCCTATTTAACCATGATGAGTTGCTCTATCTACCAGTGGTTTTTCCTCTGACTTTGTCGGGTTGAACATCAAAGTACCCATAGTCGAGCTAGCAATGCTGTATGAACAAATCCTCGACGATTCGGCAGACTGAAATGCATCAAGAAATTACTCCAGCGATGTTCGGAGCTCTCTTGTTTAGTTATCGCTCAGGTCTCCCAGCATCGACGAATATGCGTTTCGCCTTTTACTAAGTCATCATCGATGACCGCTGCCAGCTATACATCGGGTATTCATTTGTTGTATTTTTCTGGTACCGCCTATACGCGGTTGCCACACTAGTCTCTGGCCTTAACGTAAGCACACATAGTGGTTTCTCATCGTACAAATAGCTCAAAAAAATTTCGTTATCCAACAGTAATGTTAATGGATCAAATTTGCTTCGATTATTATCTTTAATAGTTTATTCCTTGCTACCGTTGCTAACGACTCGAAACATTATGGTATGTGCGGTTTTCGCTGAACCGACTACGCTCTTCAGATCCATTCACTTCGACGTTGCGCCTTAGGCCACTGACGGGTATCGACATCGTATTCCTCTTGAATCCGCTTCGCGATTCAGTGTTTTTTGTACGGACAATTCGCCAGCTCAAGCGCTCACTTCATGGGCTAGAATGCAGGCGAAGATGACACCTATCACCTCGATGGCGCCGACAACAAAGCCGGCGACCGCAACGTACACGGAAAACGTCTTCACCTTTTCGACCAGCACACTCATACAGCCACTGCGTGAACCTGGTTGCGGACCGCAGCTCTGCGGGGGTGACGCCGATTGATAGTCCTTGACAGAATGGACGCCACAGCACTCCAACTGAAAGGTGTACAATCCACGGCGAATAAATACAATAACATGAAATCGCTTAATGTTGAGCAGATTCTAGCGAGGAAGAATTGTTCAACTTGGATGACAACAATCAAAGTTAATACGAACCGCATAGGGCTGAAGCGCCTAAAATGCCAAACGAAAAACTGTAGATTCATTGCGCCTACCAGCTAAATGAACTGCGTGGGTAGGACGGATGTTTCACTTGTTTAACGACATGTTTAAGCTACCTCGCTATCCCTAATATTTTAAAACGTAACTTTTTGAACCACGGCATACAACCGTGCCAATTTCATACTAGTTGTCTGGTTAGGGTAAGTCTCTGTGAGGTAGGACATTTTATCATGTTCAGGTTTATTTTTTTCGACGGTCATTAAGTCATTATATGCTTAGTGGAGCAACTTTGTAATGACTTGATAACCGTTTGGTTAAATACTACCCGTATGAACATCCAGGACAGGAAAATGCGAGTATAAAACTAGCCAACTAGCCAATAGAAACTAGCTGGAATGACCTTAGCCAGAACGGTGCAGAGCAACAACCAAGCCAAAAAATACACCTGAATGAGTAGTTCTTTCAGTAAAGCGACCTGTTATTCATTAAGTGTGTAAATATGTGCTTTATGCGGTTTCACCTCGGATGACTACACTGTGACAGGTGAAAGTGACATGTTCTGGCGTGTACCTGTGTCTGCACGAAGTCCCAGGCCTCCTTTGCCGGGTTGACCTCCCCAGGCTTGTAGTAATCCTTTAATGATTCCGACAACTGCTGCTCGGTAATCTCTTTTGCTTTGTTGCGGTAGACTAAGGCTAGGACACCAACCGTAATCTCAGCGCACAGCAGTAAACAAAGCAATGTCGAAAACTGCAATGACAGTGGAATAAACGTTTAACAGCAGATGAAAAACGTGGAGCGGTATTATTGCACACAGAGTAGAGGGGCACACAGGGTACATTTGTCATGTGAAGTTCACATGCACTCGTGATAGTAAGTTGAAGGGTAGCACTAAAAATTCCTAAGTGTGGTAGAGGGTGAAGTGAAAAAAATACATGGACACAGTTTTTACTGCAATTAGATAATGGCTTGTCATTTTAAACAGGAAAGTAAACTATACAGAACAACGAGCCGTTATCGGTTGCCACTCTACTGAATACTTCCGGCACTACTGCCAATAGATTGTTAATATGGAGTATTCCTTAGTCAGGGTCTGGTCTTGTGACCAAGCAGCTGTATCAATTGCCTTAAAAAGTCCTTCCCTCATTTAAGAAAAGACACACCACAGCCATTAATTGGGACTCTCAACTAGGTTAACCGAGTCTATACTGCTGGGATAAGCCAAGCGTGTGCGTACGTACAATATTGTCAAGTGTCACATACAAGAACCGATCTCCCGTGCTTTAACCTTTTGTCGTCGTATGCGACACAGTTTATGGAAGTTTAAGACAACCTCAACAGAGGGTCGACTTGGACCACAACGACTGAGAGAAACGCAACCGATAGACTCGTTTCGCGCAAAAGACGTACCATTGTAAGCATGCAATAGCTCTCCTGAGAGGCGCCGCAGCAACCGAGAAACGCGACTAAAAACACGGCGACTCCGACCACAATGAGGAAGATTGGGGCACTGACATAATTACGATCAATGAGAGGACCGGATCCCTTCATGAAATGCAGGGAGACAGCTCCGCATATGATGATGATTATTCCGCACACCTGAAAACGATGTTACAGTTTAAAAGTTGCCGACTACACTCGTCTGATGGAACGACGGTGTGATACGAGTGTCATACGAAACCAAACGGGTGCACAAATAATTTATCCAATTTAGGTAAGGGTTTCTCTAATTTAAAGCCAAAGCAAACGTTACTATGTTTTATCAAAGCCTCTAATAATATTAATGCCTTAAGGTTACCTGGATATTACCGACGAGATGATGAAAAGTGAAAGGACAACAAGAAAAGCACACTGGTAGCGAATCATTGACTTGATGTAAAACATTGATTTTTGCACGAATTTGTTGTGTTTCTACAAAAACAGCAGAAAACGTATTTTTTCAGTGGATATTTAACAGGCAAGTTATACCCTTACACACTAATTAAGTCGAAGAATCGTTTTCGGATATAATACGCACACTAAATTTGTTTAGAGTTTACTCCTAAATTTCAACAAGGTTTTTTTCGTGTGGACAGAACCCAAATATTTAATAAATGTTTAGTTGGTCAATTGAAGCAGTAATCGTGCTGAGAGGTGTCGATTTAGCAAAATTGTTCAAACCGGCGGGCACTTTGGTTTGAAGTTGAATGGTGCCTGCTAGGCAGTGCCCCTGATCGATTCATCTGATTCTGTTCGAAGACCCCATATAGACCAGGCTTCATCTAAAGCTTTCCAATGTGGACCCGCACTTATGGCGGTAGCTTCATTGGGCAGACCATGCTATTGAAATTCTGTGCAGGTTGCCCCAGCTGAGGCAGTTACCAAAGGAGATGCCGACTACGCAATTAAAATAACTCCAAGAGGTTTTCAAAAATCGTCCGGTCGGCCACTATCAGTTCGACAGGCATTGCAAAACACGGTAAGAGAGCTACTGCAAGGTCAGCGCCAAGGGTTCATAATCCGTATCTATATTAAGATCCCGGTCAGATGTGGAACGAGTAACATGCACGTACCTTTGTAGTGTTCACGCGTGCGCACCAGAAATTGCTTCACGTTTCAGGTTAATTTTTGGCACATAAAGTCAAAACTTGCGTCCCTGTACGGCTGGCCATATCAAATATCGGCATAATTACCACAACAACCGCTTGGGTTCGGTAAGCTTACGGGGAGTGGCTTTTCTTACGTAGAAAGCGAAAGTCGATTGAAGATTCCACTGAGTGTCGACGGAGCAGCACGCCAAAAGACAACCACAGCGAGCCCGCTTAGCTGTAGAAGTGTTCTTTAAGGAAAATATTTGGCAAACGACGTGAAATTCCGCAAATTCACGTTTTCCACTTTGGTACGTTGTTTGCCTCTCTGTTGCCAAGTCACTTGTGTATGTGCACGCATAAATTTTTTTTAGTCGAATTTAATTTTTTCGCTTTTTTCGGGTTGCCATATACGTTATAGTTCAATTTGAAAATAATTATAACTTACTTCGCATGTCCCAAAGTGCGTTTCGTCATTACTTGCCTGACGCTCAATAACAGGCACGAAGATGAAATACTTTTGTACAGAGTGCCAACGTATCGACCGTCGTTTTTTTAAAATTACCAAGATGCTTTTCGACAGTTCATTGCTATCGATTTGTCAGCAAAACCTCCATGGCTTAACAATGCGGTCACAAAATTTAATAGAACTTAACTTTTTAATTAAACAACGCGTTCTCTGTGACACTGTGTTCTCTTTGTAAAAAAATTAGGTGCTAAACAAAATATATGTGCGATTTCAATGCATCTTAAGGTTGCTCTCTATGCGTAATTCTTTCGTCCGGCTAAAGGGCAATATGCATCGTCATGATTTACGAAGTATAGATTGGAAGTTTACCAGTGTTGACGACATCTATTGTACGTAGCGCGCCTGTAAGAGTGACTCTCAACTAGCAGATTCATAAGCATGCTAGACGCAGAGGCAAGTAGTTACGTGACCAGGTCAGATTACTTTTGCCGGTGCATCCAGTGGTCTTCGTTGGAAAAGCGTAGATGCGATGATCTTAATTGGCTACCGCAATTTGGCTGCGGGATGGATCTCGAACTTTGATCGTTGTCGACAATTTTCCTTATTTTCGGATTAATACTATGGAGTGTCAGAGGTTTTAGAAGTTGGCTATTGAGTTGAAACTTGCGCTGCCAAGATTCCACCTTGATCGCTGTCGATGAAGCGCACGTGTAAATCTTGTGACTTACGAAAGGTCATACCGCTGACCTTGTTGATGGTTGATCAAGTCCCCTAACATGCCCCTCATTGATTTGAAGTAGACTGAATTAAGCTGGTAATTGCGATTAATAGATTCGACAGAATTCGCAGTTTCTTTTAGCAGAATACATTAGCAGAATCCGTTGCCAAGGCCCTTGGCATTGGAGCTTCTGCATACAGACGCACCGCACGATGCATTCTTTTATAGCAATACACGTATTTCTCGTCTAACTTCAGTGGCTCACCTTCTGAGGACGTTTCAAAATTAATTTATCGAATTTCTATACTTAAACCTCTTCAAATTTGTAGCGGCTTCATTTTTGTTTACTTTTGTGTACTTCACAAATCAAACCAGACCCATTCAGTTCAATTTTAGTTTCCTCTCAACGAGTGTCTGACGGAACACTACCTATCGGCAATACTAATCTGACGACCTATCTATTCGTTGCGTACATAAGTTGTAACAACTGACTTGTATTGCCCCTTTACGCCTTGTGTGTCCTACAAAACATTTCAATAATACGTAATCGTAAGCGTCCGAGTCACGGCAACGACGTTCCCTGACACAAATAAAACGAATCAGACGTTCAAGGTACGCACATAGTTAATTCCACGCTAATGAGCGCGGATTGCGCCTGCATATGACCTTCGCTTTTCACGTTATTTCTGATATGGATACCCACGAAAAGCATGTAATAAGCTAGCAAGAAAAACTAGCAGTGTTAATTAATTGTGCCACCACAGGGGACGCAATGATCCCGCGATAGCGTTATCATACTGAGAAATCTCAGCAGTTTTTATCGTATGAGCTAGGTTGCATTAAAATCTAGCGTGATACGGTGAACAAAGTGTAAAATGTCGAAGGTCACTTCGTGGCTATATTCGTCCGCAGGTCTCTGCTTGTTCTTAGCTGTCTCGACCCCATAGAGAACCTTTCACGGCTCGAGGCCTCATGGGGATAAAGGTTCGACGGGATGTTACAGAAGATTTAAATAGATTCGAGACTCTCGCTGTAGATACGATGGAACTGTTCGCATCGTAAAACGCTCTACGTTTTTGTTACGACACCTTCTCAGACCTGCGACCTGGTAAATCGTGTCAGGATTTGTGAACACATAGGGGCATCAAATATAAAGTGATAGTGACGAAAGTCCTGAATGGGTCTGTGCGCGTATTTGTCCGAATGCATGATAACCTTACGATTTATTTAGGAGCTCGTTTGGCGGAAGTGAAATTAACGCTGAGGTTAGCTAGAGGCAATGTTACATTCTGAGAGAACAGGAAGTTACCTCAGGTAATCAAGGTTCAAGTCAAAACGACTCGATCACTGACCTTGTTTGATTAATGCGGTCTCCACACCTGCCAACTATCATCGATAATGCATTTCGCAATGAGAACAATCCCCCACGCATGACATAACCACTCCGTTGAATACGGGTAAGTTTCGTGCGAATTCGGCGAGGCTCGGCAAGATTAAATAAACAATACAGACGCTTTATGGGAGCCCTTTCCTAATCGATGTCGATCGACCGATGTCATTGTCATTTTTAACTGACGTATTTCATCTACAACATCATGCATGTTTCTTAAGAAAGAATGGTACGTGTCATACCGACTATGGAGTGCCATAGTAGAGATAAATTCCAAGCTAGTAAATATATACGGTGCGTCAGAATGCTGCTATCTTTTTGCGCGAACTCATGCCTACGGCCGATACATCATATCGGATTCTCAGCAAGTCTATTCTCAAGAGAAATGCAGAACAATTTAGTTGTAGCCACATCTCGCTATGTCGCTGCGCAATAACCACGGAATGTATGCCAACTTGACGCATATTACTGGGTATATATATTTCGTATAGAGTATATCGATGAATTATCTAAAATTGATCAAATCTTGTAACATACATAAAAGATTTCATAGAAGATCAACGTGAAATACAGTTATCGGACAGCTCTGTTAGCTTACAAGCTACTATAATAAAAACGACACTACGAACGAGACACGCAGAAACAAGTTTTTCTTCTGAAACAATTTAGCAGACGATTTTGATCCACAGCAAGCGACCGTTCACCATGATCAGAGCCACGAAAAAGATTGGCCCGACACCTGGCCGTTGTTTTGCTTTATGTAACGGGGGAAGAAACTCTTACATCTGTCGATCACCAACGACCCCAATGGGGGCTGTTGACAGCTGACCGTGCGAAAAGTACACACGCTCTTGTAGACAAGTACACAACACACCATTTTCTAGATGCTAGAAAAAAATATGATTCGTTTATTAATTCTTCCATCGGGTCAGTGATAACAAAGAGGGTTGCGCAGGAAATGTTCCCAAATAATGTACCTTTGTAGCATAGGCATTCCTACTGACCGGGAAGTGTTTCCGTCAAAAATGACAAAACTCCGCACATGCGCTTACGCTAATCACCACAGAACCACAACGTGAGCATATTCAGCATGGAACTCATGTATTGTGTAACTAGAACGGGGATAATAAATCTCATTGAATTTGTCACTAATCCCAAATAGTAATTAGCAATATCTGCGCCGTTGTTATAATATTTCTCACACGAAATTATTCGTATCGGATAGTTAACCTTAATTGTTAGTCACTTTGCTTTTCTTGTTTGGTATTTTAATTCGCTAATCCAGTCAATATCGGACCTCAGCCCCACCTGCTGGTAAATCGCATTGTTTCGTTGCATATGAAGAGCTTGGGACTAATCTCTGTAAGATAACGCAGCCCTTGCGGGCTGGAAAACCATTCTTAGTCGATGCGCGTATGCAACTTCGTCAGCTCATATTCTGTTGACTTCTTCATTGTTCTACGCCGATATATATACCCACTGTATTAGCGATGTCTGGACTGATACATATGGACGTGTGCATACACATTCGTACGGTAAGGATCACACACAATCACTTTTGATTTGCAACGACTCATTACAGTCTCCTTTCAAGAAAAATCTATGATAGTGGCTCGTCCAATTTTAGACTTCTCGTTTTAATTGACATTGAATAAAGCGTCGCGAGCGAGAAATCCTCTTTTATTATTTCGTTATCGTCTTCGATCAGACGTCTAATCGCCCAAACTATGAATCATCACCACAATGACGTTATCACGATTAAAAAAACTGGAATAACTTTCAACGACACTTGAGCAAGAACCAGCCGGACTAGGAAGCGTCAACGGTCCGTACGACGCAACAATGCAAACGGAACCTCATATGGGCAACAATATCTAACTTAACTGCAACATCCGGTGTAATCTTTGCCGAAACACGGCGCACACGTAAGACATTCGGATATATGCCCTAGCTGTCAATGACTTTCCACTAGCGAATAAATAATCAACATGTCGACATTTGACGGAGCGGCATCATGCGATAGTCCACCGACCAGACATTACTTAACGGCGCCTTACGTTCACGATATCCCCGAAGTGGCCGCTTGTCCGCGTTTCATCAACCGTATTTTCCCTAGTTGTGTTTCGATTGTCCGGCATTCAAAAATGAACAGCCGGGCTAGCGACACTGAGCCCAAAAATGAATCACTAATTTCTTTTTGCTAACTCTCTTACCCTCTGACAGTTGCGGACACTCATGTGAAGTTGTTAGACCGTGCACGTACCTACATTGTAAGCAACAACGACCGAAACAAAACCACAAAAAAACAACATTGATTGATTGTGCGGACTAACACGGCTGTGCACTGGCATCGAATTGTGTATGTTTGAGGTGTCGTATATGAGCATTATAGATGGTCAATAATACCATAACCTGTCAGTTTAGCAACTTCATTCCATGCTAACTAGTCGCCGGGTACGACCCATCATGCAATTTCTTCGTGTTTCTGCATCATGTGTTGGCCATGACGCTGACATGACGCCCAAGCGATTGTGGGTATATATATATATATACATATATATGTTACACGTGCCTTCGCGAATGATACAGTGACTTCTTTACTTTGTAAGAGAATTTCAATTCACACGTTTATTTAAACATTATTTGAACTTGAAGCGAAAAAGCACTTCGTATACGAATCGTATACGAATTAGAAATTATGCCCCTACGGCTAGATTTTCGTATGATCGGATGCACGTGCACCCGTGTAGGTGACTTCATGGCTAAAAGATGCTATAATCAGCTTCAGGCAAAAAGTATATTCGGTTGCTTTGAAGCACCCTTTCAGCCATCGTCGGAGAGGAGAATGTATTTGATAGGTGTGTAAAGGCACACCAACAATTGCATCACATTCCCGTATAACGAGCAGCCGCGTTATTTGCTCGCTAGTTCCATCCGCCATGTTCGTTATATCAAGGATTCCCGAAAGCGAGTGGCTGATACATTGACGAGTTTATACAAGCGTCACAATAAGATTATTTAGTAAAGGCACAATAGGGGCCCAATCTTTGACACACGACTAACAATTACTGTTACGCACTTATACGCACGCAGTAATAATCTAAGTTTATAAATCAATGCCACCTGTCTACCTTCATTATATTTATTTTCTTTATACAGTCGGTAAAATCACTTCAACAGGCAAATAACGCCATTTAGGGTAAACATGTGCTCCTTCGTTTATGTTTCTCGTTGTACATTCCATCCTGGTGAACTCCACGTACAAGACAACTAGAGAAAATCGTCGCTTTCATCCTATTTCTCACTGTAAACCGGCGAGTGTCATTCACATGTTTTACGTATTCCGAAAAAATAATGGCCATGCGAACGACACGACTTCATTTCCATGTGCACCATTTGGCACGGCTTCCGAGTTTAACCCCGAGAACTATTCTCTAGGAGAGCCGTCGATCTCGACAGGAAGCCGATGCTACGGCGACCAGACAGTGCTCGCGACAGTTCCGAGTGGCGTTATGGCTATTGGGCCAAACTTCCCTGCGCGCCCCTACCTTCACCCCGCGCACTCGTAGAGTGCTGCAGTTACGACGGTTCTAGGGCACGCACGCCCCCCTCGTCGGAGGCTGGTGACACTCCGAGCGGGCCACAAGCAACAGCAAGCATAATCATAGGCGATTTCGATATGACAGTTCTGTTGTCCACCGCCACTCCCGCAATCAATATTCCCTTAGCCAACCCTCGCTTGCCCGCTCAACTTCTACCTGCCGAATGGCGGTCAGACGGCAGTTTCTAGTACTCCCCCACTTTGTGGTCGAATGTCGGATGGTTCGGTTCATGGTGAGCCATTTGTGTACGGCATCGCACAGTGCGCCAATGCTGGTCTACGCCGGATATGAGGACAACTCGACTGCGTTCCGAGGGCAGAAGTACTTCCTCGTTCCCCACCCCCAGTCAGCCTTGGACAGACATGGTCACCTATAGCTTCCTTCGTATGCCTATGTATTAAACGAATACAGGCAAAAGTCGCGTGCAGCGAAACTGCCGTTGCCGACACAACCTTTCGCTAGCGCGACTCGCAAACCGCGTTCATTGAAGAACCCTGCTGAATAGGATACACCCCTTTGAAATAGCGGAGCCATGATGAGCTGTTCGAGTCGAGATGTGGATCTGGCTGATGTCGATGAGATTCGTAGTTCTGCGGTCTACAAGCTACACCAATCTGCTGAGCTACAACGTTACTTGCGACCGACAGCAGCAGATTTAAAGCAGTTCTCGTATTGCTTAGTAGTCGCGAGGCCCAAGAATTAGAAAACGTTTGAACCAGGCACAAGTCCTCGAGAAATTCACGTTTGATGCATGGAGGGTTTTCTGCCCGCAATGTTTGACACATCTATCAACGTGGAAGCGTCCACTTGCTAAGCAAAGGTCGCCATGGACGTAAAATGGCCCCAGAAGTCGTTATTGTCAAATCTCTGTACTGTTGCAGGATTGTTAGGAGTGTTAGGATTGGGGGTATGGAGCAACATTACAATAATTTACGTTTATTTCATCAAGACGATTGACTGATATGTTTATTCATATATTTATTGTTAACCTGGTAGAACATATTTATGGAACTATGACCAACATCAGAGAACGTGTGGTCAGATTAGTCGGTAACCCGCCACCGCTAGTTAGTGCGGCCCGTTCATGGATGCGATACAGTCGAATTATTCGTAGGGCCCGCAGGGTCTGCAAAACCGAGCACAATATACCAGTAATTAAATCGCCGAACGCATTAAGAGCCTAGCCCTGAATTTATCTGACCTTATACCTATGTCTTCCCGCTCGTCAGTCCTATGCCGATGGACTGCAATCGATGTTCGTGTCGTTCTACGTATTCGTTTCGTTCTTCGGATGTACAAGTCGTTTAGATTCGCTGATCTGTTCCTAGCTTTAACGAGCTTCTTAGTATTAAATTAGGTATTTCGTGAATGCCAAATTTGAGTTGCTCGGTCGTAAATGGCCCTCCTCACTTTGTGATGATGTCGGGAAGGACGCCTCAGGGCTGACGGCGTTTCCTGGCGAAATGACCTCAAGCGTGCCGGATCCCCGTGTTACTGATTCAGGAGGATCCTTTTTTTGAGACTTTCTCCTTGTGCTTTTTCTCAACCTGACATTCCACACGCGTCCCAAACGATTTACGTCCAGTTCAGCGAACTTCCAGTACTCGTCCATATTCGGCAACGTTGATGAGTAACCCTGTGCCTGTTCGATTAGTTCGGATATATCGAACTTCGAGCAGCTATCGACGATATCTCTAATACTGCCGCCTGAATAACCTTCTGCAAGTGGTCGATATAAATGCGAGTTCTTTACGTTCTACCTTTTTCATAATAGATTCGGTGGCGATTATCGCATGTCTACGCATGTTTTCGCTATTTTCCTACAGCGAAAATTACATACCCAGTCACATACCCAACAGAATGACCAGTTTTCTTGAATATCCTTAAAAATTATGTTATGAGATATGAGATGCATATAACAGGGTTCATATATCACCCATGTGCATATTTCCTTATTCCCTGCTAGATTGCCCTACGAGCGACTTTGAGAGCGAGGAGAGGATACTCGAAGGGAATATCTGTCGTTCTCAAGTGCCCGATGACTGCGGTTGTCAATACGCGAAAATGATCCTCGATCAAAAATTCTAATTAAATTTACTTCGTCCAAAGCCCAATGGAACAGTGATGCATTGTATGGCCGCCTACGAAGTCATCCGTTGACGGAAACAGGCCTGTCGAGTCTTATTGACCTAGCGTTACGCTCAATGCTTTCTAGGCGTTTGAATCACTCTAGGCGTTTCTAGGGACCGAATCCTCCGGCCTCGTGTGCTTTCGATTATGCTTCCCATTTCGCTTGCCATTGTCGCTCTGCTACTTTGTGGGGTAACAACGAAGCGTACGACGGACAGCCATCTCGTCGGGTCAACTCTACAGTTAACAGCCGCCTAGAGCAGGACCGTCCCTACTTACGGCAATGAGCGCGCAGGCACGGCGGGGTAGACCCCAAACGGCATTTGCGAATGTGCGATTGTGAATCTATGACAGTTGTTGCTATCTGCAGCTGCGCAGGCGGAAACGTAACGTTACGTTTATTGTTGCAGACATCGCCGGCAGGCCCAGTGACAAAAAATTAATTTCCTGGTAAATGTCATATGATGTAGTATGATTGACAATCCATTGTTTTTGCTGAACTGCATCGCCCAGATTGGTTTTCGCCCATGTGCACGTTATAAATCCCTGATACGCATAGAATCAAACATTCTGGTAGGACATTGGTCCCTTAAACAACCAGTCGAACCTGCATAAAGGTTTGCCTCATAAATGACATGCTCATTTGTAGTCGATAGAGCGAGGATGGCCATTCGTTAAGAGGCAAGCTGCTACGATCCAAAACACGGTACCAGATTTCACCCGATATTCGCTCGTATCGTCTAGACTGAATACGTTCATAGCGTAGTTAACGACCAGAGGGATTGGGTTCTGTAGACGTGAGGTTTAAAGATCACACAGGTTATTGTATACACACTCCATCACGTGCGTCGACAATGTATTCACGAGTGTTTCCAGCAAGCAAAAGTGTAGATCGATACCATTATTGTGCTAAACGCCCGCAGTGATACGAGCTGTACTAAGTGCGTCTAACTACGCACGATTTGCGGCCTGTAAATCATGACCACATGAAATGGTCGATAGTCAATTAATCGGCTCCCTTGAAAATTACGTGAAACTCAGTACTTGCCATAGAGTATTCAGTTTTACCCATTGTTCGCCAATTCGAAGCCCGCCAATGGTCTTAGCCAATGGAATACCGGCCGGGGTTTGCTCCCATATCTTGAATTGTGTTGCGGTACGTTTAAGACATTCGACGTCTCACGCTGTCATACATACACCGCGCTTTGAGGCAACAGGCGTGCAAAAAGTTCAAATGCAACTCCGTATTCAAGACAACCTAAATCATTCTAAGGTCGAATATAAGCTAATGCTAGTGCCTACTGTCTGTAGGCGGATAGAATAAGTCGTCAACATCGTCATCGGCAAGCCAGTCGAAGGGATGGGCTGACTCATCCGATCACCGAATAACTCAAAATCATCGTCCGGCATAATTCACAGCCCTAGTCGGCATTTAGAATGTTCGGCGGAATAGTTGCGGTAACGCAGCATTGTACACTGACTTAATTACGGCTCCTGTTATTACCCATTAAAACATTTTCATCCGTTGACGTACCGAAAGCAGTGTTTTGGTATCGCCAACTGAACCGTCGTGAGTCTGTTGCTTCTGTAAACTTCTCGCTATAAACTTCTGAGCTCAATTCTGAGCCGTAGAGCTCTACTCAGCTGACCGCGTGCTTCTTGCGATTTGTGTATACCAATTTTCAGCTAATATTTTATTTTCCGCCTTGTTCACGTATACGATGGATGCGAGTATTAATATTTTTAGTTCGTTAAATTGAATCGGATAATTGATGCGGCACAGGCAAAATACCGCAGGTATGATCAATATAAACAACATATGTACTTAGGGGCGGAAATCGTCAGACCTAATAAATTTGCCAGGTCGATCATTTCTTGCAGCTTCACCGGCTTCTGCTCAGGCAGATGCAGTTTCAGTAAAGCGAGTCTTTCAGCAGCGTTTGGTAACGGCATTAGAATACGCGTATGGAAAAGCTCAAGGAGCTCCCCGGACAGTTCCCATGGCTTTCTGCAAGTAGCTACGAAGTTGACGTCCTCAACGTTTTCGGCGGTCTGACTGCTCAGCCATTTCAGCTTCTCCATCACAAGCTGAATACCAGAACACACGACAAGCATATCTATGACTAGCTTTTGTTCAGAGAGAGAAAGCCATGACAAGACGAGTAGATAACATGGCAATATAACAAAAATACAAATTAGAAAGCTAATTGGTTGAAAGTTGGGGACATGAACAGCGGAATGTAACAGAGAGTATAGCGTTGGTATGATGCTACGTCTAATAATCGTATTACTTTACACTAATCAGTGCGGGATGTAGCAAGAACTTCTCTGACTAACAGCACAAGCTACTGTACATATAATCGTTGTATGTTCAGTTTACATCCTCTGAAGACTAAAAGCTAGCAGAAATATGTAAGCAGATCGTCTGTAGAATATTTAATGAACTACGTTTGTCGCTTCATATCTCGCGGTATAGGCGAATTTCATTTTTATACGTTGTCTACTCTTACGCGCAAAGTATCAGGCGAGGCAGAAATCTTCTGAATGTCGTCCAAAATTAGCACGCACGGCGAGTGACACATCGCCGAAAAGAAGGCCAATTCCAGTAGAGTTTTGTCATTGGTGAGCGCGCGTGTACAGAGACGAAAACACTGCCATGGATGCGGCACACATTGTTCTAGAACCTTTGTAACAAGCGAAACACCATTGTTAATTGTCATAAGTAGAATTGGCATACACGGTCACCACAAGAGTCAGCATTTGTACGCGGTGTGACATGCTGTGTACATTAAAAGGTGACACACATAGGGGAAACTTCTAAAGGTTGCAAATTAACCTATGTAGGACTTTCTCATGTGATTCAGGTACCAGATAGACACAAAAATTACCACAGAACACTAACTCTTAGGAGAAGTGATTTTCCGACTCCACTTGGTCCGTATAGGAGCGTAGTTCGCGGTAGTTGGACCCCTATGACGCTGGGAGGTTTTCCAGTGGCCACAGCTAACGCCCCCTTCGCCAGTAGATGACCTGGTACCACAAGTGGTAACATTGGACAGTTGCTTCTCCACATATCTCATTCACTGCTTAAAACTGATAAAAGCTCAACGTTTATTACAATTAATAATGAAAATAATAGCAATTGCAATCACATTTATATGTGCGAGGATGTAGAAGTCGAACTACTTCGGCATTTCTGAGGGAAAAACGTCCTCAAAACACTTTACCAATGACGACCCGAGGCTCAAGGCAGTTGTAGTTGATGAGTTGAACGCCAGCGAGGTTTGAAAAATAAAAATGCGATCCATAAAGCGATGGAATCTTCGAGAGGTTGGGTGGCATTTCCTTTGAGATAAATCTAGTAAAACATTTTGAAAATAGCGGACATTAGTAAATAGTTTGGTATACTAAGATCTAGTCAAACTACCACGTTACGAGGCAAGAAAGCTAAAATATGATTTTGTCATACCAGAAGTGCACACTATAAAAGACTTATGTAGTTTGCGGAGCATTGTGTACAATGTGGCGCGTCGCCTTGTCCGAAAAATTTGGATCTATGAAAATAACTAACGCTTACTACTCGTAACATTTATCATAAGGAATCGCGACCAATTTTCAGATCAGCATGGATTTTCGACAGACGCAGACATATGTAATCTGCAAGCATAGGGTTAATTGCTTTTATTTTATGGACAGATTTACAAATGCAAAAACGACTGACTGGGTTATTTAAATCAGACGTCGGACGATTCAGGTATAATCTACTGTTCATAGTAGAGTCGCAAAACTCGAAAATAGAAATGATTCCTGTGGAAACTAAGGCAAATTGGTTCAATCATGCAGCTGACCCACGCATCCGGCAACAGCGTGGTGACAATTAAAGAAAACCAAAGCGCAGCGATCCTTACACCTAAGGAGAGGGCGACGTTGTTACGTTTCTCGGAGCTATTGATCCCACATTTTCAAATAATAAGCGTAGGAAACAATGCCTACGAGACCACTATACAATAAAGTAATTCAAGTATCGCTTTTGCAGTTACCTGGTCTTGTTCAGCATGTCCATAGCGTGCTGATTAACTATCTGTAGCTGTAAGTATTTGGCTGCGAAGGAGCACATCAAACGAGATAGTATTTCCAGTTTTTCCGATGAGCAAGAGTTAGGCAGTTTTTCTAGGATACTTTTTACATTGTCCTGGAGTGACATCGTCTTCGTTGTTCCTTGCAAACTGCTTCCTAACTACGGATCTGCTAAGTATTCAGTTTGATACGCATCAGCACTCGTTACGAGAGATTTGGCGAATAAGGATTGCTATAAAGATGCACAGAATGCACAGACCCGAGGCGACGCTTCTATGAAGTGAGGTGTTTGGAAACAAGGTGAAAAATATCCAGTAAACACAATTCACTAATAGAAGAACTGATATACGCATATAACATTAGATGTGTGACATTATTGTGATATGAGCAAAGTAAAATACTGCACTTAGTACTATTGTGTCCTTTCTTCACGCGCATATTGACGAGAACTTCGACACTTACAATATGGGTTCACCCAGTCTAGATACTCTTTGTTTATCGCCGTGGACGCCCACCCATCAGGGCATCTCTGATCTGCTACGCTCTCGTAGTAACAGTTAATCTGCTCTTTTTACGTGTACCCTACTAATGAAACGGACCCCATTTCCACCCCACCGAAGCTCATTGTTTTGAAACCTTTGACGTCGTAACACAAGCGCCTCAGACTAAGTTCATAAAACCCGGCGTTTTAGCTTTGTTTTAGCTTTAGAGCACCTAAATTCCCACAATTCTACGACGGCCACATTCTCTATTGGTGGTCTATCGATGGTAAAAATTAATATTGCAGCACAATCTGTTTGTTGCATCTTTCATGGACTGAATCTCAGACCGAGCAGCGTATCGACAGTGTATATGGTGTATCGTCTCATGCCCATATATCGGCATAGGTGCAAGAGTTCTAATAGAGAGCCCATCTAACTAACAGTGTTCAGGAATCACCTAAATTAGCCGCGAGCTGACACACTACGGGGTCTGCTATGGATTACCATCAGCTATGATTAAATGCTGTTCTGCCGGCCGTCTGCCGGCCGTCTGCCGTTCGTTCCGGAGCCCGAGGTCCAGGCACAGTTTGGCAACGGTCCGACTTGTCTTAAGCGAGGCATTCCATTTGTTATCGTCGAACAAAAACGAACGTTTTTACAGTTCATGAAACGGCAAAAACGTTGCAAGTGTCGCTTAAACGGTGTCATAGTTTCGTATTGCTGTTTTGCTGCTTACATAATTTTTGTTGTTATTGCTATTGCACGAAGAAGCCGATGACTACATCACTGTGGTAGAACTAGCGAAGCAAACAGTTGGTCGTGTTTCTCTGATTTTTTGCTCGATGATATTCGACAAATTACGGTTTTTTTCTTAGCATACGATAGCAATGAGA
>MNPL01018170.1:13258-25934 GCA_002081605.1 Tropilaelaps mercedesae | reverse complement strand
ATATATATATATATATATATATATACAAACATCGAACGCACTGTGGAACGTCTTCGAATCTGATTATGATTGACAATGCTTTCAATCATAATATGCTCACGATATACCATTTGAGAGAAAGATTTATATACGCATACGAACCCAAAGATCGATGGATCCAGTTCTCGGTTAACGACTAACGAACCTCAGTTCTGACTATGATAAAGATGTTTTGGCAATTGATCGGTTTGACGTTCTCAGCTACAATTTATGTAAATTCCGTCAGCTGCAGCTTTTCAGCGAATAACCAAACCCATGAGCCAGTGTTGTATCGTAAGGAAGAAATTCGTTGATACGCGGTGAAAGATGCATCAGTCCACTTTCATTACATTCAATTCGGCCATTCTCATGTCACGTTGGCGTCTGCATCTGTTGCTAAGTCTGCCCACGGGTACCCGAGTTTTCCCGAACCTACGGTTTTCGCAGTTACGGCAGCGAGAAGCAGGATCAACAAATGCTAAAGGGGTTTGTTTCCATCTACAAAATCGCGATACGCAGGATTGCGCACGACTTTCGAGGATATAACAGCTGCATCAGTCTTGGCCGTCCTTCATCGACCAGCACTAAGATTTGCCGCGTAATGAGTGCTGACCGTGAACCTCACGACAGCGACGACGACCGACGTGGAGAGATCACTTGACAGAACGGGAAGATAATGGTCTTCCAACCCCGTTGGCCTCCTATGGTCGCTGTTGAGACATGGAGGCTATATCTTTACTGCTCGGGCCAACCAAAAGCCATGGGGTGGGCGTACGTAACAGCATTACATCGAGTCTAGCAAGAAACGCCAAATATTCGTTGAATGACTCGTTGATTCGCATGTTGGCCCTCGCAAGCTACCAACCGCTGGTCCAACAGCCGTGCTCGGTCCCGTTGTAATGTGATGCATATCAGCATTCTATTGCAGGTAAACGCTGGCCGGTTATGAATGCTAGCATGACTCATGGACCATATCGCAGCCTTGCAGGGCTGCATCTTTGAAATAATATCACTAGTAAAATGCCATGCGTAGCGCCGAAGGGGTCAAATGCGTTGACCATTTTCGTTGCCCCGGACAACGTAACACGGTTGTAGACGTTTATAGTCCGCAACGACGTGCTATTCGTACAAGATAAAGACTCACTCAGAGAGAGTAAAGAGAAACTTACTCAAAATAAATTCGTAAGTCGTTCACGCAAGCGAAGCCAAACGAAACGCTCGGAATTTGAGTGCCGTAGCGAAACGACACATTTTTTGGCAGACGTGATTTCGAGTATTAATGTACTATCAGCTAAAACTCACTATTCGTCCGGTATTTTCAATTAATCTTGGAGCAGAACGTGAATCGGGCTTTTCATCGAAAACGCATAGATCACTCGAAAGGCGTTGGCTACGTCCAGGTGAACAGAGCTGACGTGCATAACCAGTGTAGCGGTCCCATCGCGAATGAAGGCAGCATCGATTGATTCCGACAAGTTGTCAGTGAACAAAACGTTGGATATTTCTATCACACACAAATCAACAGGTTACGTGACATTTGTGAGACATACCGTGAAGTTCATTCCCTTTCAACGCTGACTCTTTTTTGACACCACCGATATCCGAAGGTTTATCCGAAGATACTGTGCTTTGTATTGTTCGATTAGCGATTTTATTGTCCACTATGTAGTGATTTTATGCTTTACTATTTAGTGATTTTATGCTTTACTATTTAGTGATTTTATGCTTTACTATTTAGTGATTTTATGCTTTTCTTATGAAGAAAGAAGAAATTGAGTTTAAATTTAAATTTATTTAGTGATTTTATGCTTTACTATTTAGTGATATTATGCTTTACTATTTAGTGATATTATGCCTTACTTTTTAGTGATATTATGCTTTACTATTTAGTGATTTTATTATTTACAATTTAGTGCTTTTATTGTTTTCTATTTAGTCATTTTATGGTTCATTATTCAGTTATTTCATGGTTTACTATTTAGTCATTTTCTAAGCACAACAACGGTTTTCAACGCTTGTCTGCCAGCATAAACCTGACCGGGGAATCAAAATTTGGTAGCGCAGAGTTCCAATAGTCAGGCTTCATTATTTAGTTCCTTGAGTACGACGGTTCCTAAAAAACGACGTCGTCTTACTGGGGAAATCTGTGAAGGATGGGGCATTGCTGATGAACCCGAAGGAGCAATCCCATTGACCAAGAGTAACTGCGCAAGATTTATGGGTGAACTGTTAACCTACAACAAACACGACAGGAGAAATGTGTACCAGAAATATATTTCCATGCTACTGTTATGACGGTAAAAATAGTTTGTGCTGTGGAAAAAAGACAACTGATTTCAATCATCTTGGCTACTGTTTCGCATCGTCTAGTCCAACCAAAAGATATACAAAAGAATGATATCGTCAGAGCAAAACCAACTAGGAAAATAAAAACCTTTCTGCTGTAACCATATGGCACTATCTTTTAGTTAACAAGTTACTTCACCTGTTAGCCTTTACACTGCTCTATGTAATGAAACACTATTTTTCCAACAAACTAACGATAGGAAACTCATTGTCTACAATACACATTTTTACAGACTTAAATATTAAGTCATATATGTAGGGCCCGCGCGACTGTGTGCATGCGAACGTCTATTTTGGTTCTTTTGGCGGCCAATATCAGATTAGGGCTAAGGTGACTTCCGCTTTGCTAATTTAATCATTTACGCATTATCAAGAACAATTCTTGGCGAGACGCCTAAACTCGAAAGTCGATTTATGAATGCCAGATTGATTCATGCGGCAATCACGTTCCAGCTGACGACGCCCTACTCAGTCGGCGACAATTCAGTCGGATAGATTAATAAAAGCAGATATAGGATAGGATCCAATTTTGTGCCCAACCTACTCGAACGAAATAGACCTACACAATCGCACAAACAGCTTTTAAATCAAGCAAGCCTAAGTTATGCCGCGGGCCCATTGGTCAGAAGCGAAATTTTGATGGGGTGGTACTGTATCATGATTGTGATGATGGTAGTGACCTAAGATAGCAACTGGCCGCTCCCACAGCGAAAATGGGAGAGCCGCTATCGTGTGCTTTCGACAGATTTTTCAATAAGCAACAATCGTTCAATACTGAATAAGTTGGCTGGTGCATTCGTTTAACAACGCCCTGCGAGAAGTTAGCCAAGGTGCAACGCGTCAGCCAATGTCACACAAAGACTGAATATTCTGTTTACGAACGAAGGAAATTCTGTACAAGAATGAATCGGATTCTCATGTTGTTTTCGCAAATTTAAATAACCTCACGTTCGATATCGATATCCGAACCGGAGAGTCATTACAATGCTTCGCTAAAGACATAGCTTCAAAACAGGCCGATTGCTTCCAGCTGGGTGGACTTCACTATCGGCCTAAATGCCGATAGAACTGAGTGTTCTCGTCTCGTTCCCGAGATTCTCGTCAATCAACTCCCGAGTTTTGTAGTTGATTCCCCAGCTACTCGTTCTCTCGTTCAGTTTTATGTAAGCCAGATGAAACAGTATTTGTCTTAACACTATCAAATCCAGATTACACGGAATCGCCATTGTCTTACGACTAAATCGTTTGCCAGATGAAATCTAAACCTCGATCGAACAAATAACCGCTAAATGGAGGGCCGTATGGAGGGGACGAATGACTACACAAAAACCACTAAACGAGGCGAGTCACGGCCACCAATGAAGTGTGTGCTCCCGTGACAAGCCAATCCGGCGCACCTGCAGCTTGCGCTTATTCAATGACAATAGTCAATCCGAATCGGCCGCTTTGGACCGATTCGCTCGAACAAATCAATAGACTTCGCCCTTCTTTCTGTAGCATCAATGGACTTTCCGTGCACAGTCTGTATCGGCTAGCACCAAACGCAGCCTCTTGTTTGGGCGGGAGAGGCTGAGAACTTTTCAATCCAACATATGAGACGTGTAGACTTTCTGGTCGATTGTGCGCATTTTATTGGAAATATGACACAGTTCCTTTAGTCACTCCGCAGGTGGAAGCGGCAGGGGCGACGGTGGCGGTGGCGGCGGCAACGGCGTCGGTGTCGGTTGATCTGTTTCTCACCGACGTGCCTTTAGCGGAACAGCTGCGGACTGGCCACTTTGTCGGTATAACCACAGGTATGAGAAAGCCGGAAGGCGTAGAGGTTACTTTTCCAGGCCTTGCACTCTGTAGTTGATTCATCAGTCATTGTCGTGCCATAGATGCAGCTGCGATCTACTGACCTACGGTTTGGTTCTGTTCGGGTATCGATGAAGCCTGGCCTAAAAACAGTCGTGTTCGTCGATGTGGATTATACTGATCATTATAATGGCTGATAAAAAGGCAGACAAGTGGGATGTTTATGGAGTGATACGAAATCGGCTCACACCAGAACGATACGCTAGAAATATGCCCATCTAGCAGATTGACGGATATCGGACACGAATAAAAAAATAAAGGTGAAATATGAAAAATATTTTTCCGTTACCAATATATACGTACTATTACGCAAGGTACCAATTTAGATGTCACTTTTTACAAAAATAATTTAAGAAGAAGAAGAAGAAGAAGAATATAAGAAGAAGAAGAATATATGAAGGGAGATACATTAAATATTTACAATAATAATAATAATAATAATAAACGATATACCGTTATAAGCAGTTAGATTCAGCACAAACAACAGAACAAACTTTCGGCTGTTATCAGTCTGCACCTACCTCGGCGTTCTACTCCTCCAAAGCCCCCTATTTTGACTAATAAAATAGTTTAAAATAGCGTAATATTAAAATAGTGTCATTAGTGTATTCACTAAAAAATGTCGCTATAGGGATGCTGATTAGTAAACTCCTCAAACAAGTGTAACGAGGTACAAACCGTACAAAAAAAACATCGCCATTTGGTTGACGAAGGCCACATCTTCGCTAAACGTCTACAGAGTTTCTACGACAAGCAACTCGTACGAGGTTAGTTATCGTCTAGGCAAACTATTTTTAAACATATGCTCCATAGATGGCTCATCCAATTAATCGAATATTTGGTTCAGCACGCTAGGATGTATGTGCATTTGTTGTCGAGTTTTCGCAACGACACATACGGCAAATGTGCGTAAACCCTCAACCGATGTTGAAAATTAGATTAGTGACCACCTTGGTTCAAAATCGAAGATGCTTAGCGTGGTTCAGGTACATGCATGTATTGCCGTGCGCATTCTTATTTCTATGCAGTTTTTTCTTGTGGATGAACCGATTATTAGCTCGCATCCGAGTACTTCTGTAATTATCAACGGGACGACCGTTCCTTGAGCACGCTTGTGCTTAATGGACTATCTGACAGCTTTCAAAATGTGAATTCAGCTGTTGTATTTGAGCGTTCTCAAAGTTAGTGCATTGTTTGTGCAAAAAAGAAACACGTTTTGTAAATCCATCTTTTGCATCGCCTAAGGACTTTAGCGCCCACAGGTCGTAACCTATGTATAGCGTCTTCTGCCGTCTTATACCATGAATATCACATGGCAAGCTAAGTATGTCAAAATGCAGCTGAACTGTTACTGTTTTTTGCTCAAATGGTAACGTGTAGATTCCTACTTCATCTCTCTTTCATAAGTTTTTCGGCTCTTAACATTTAGTTTCTTTGTTATATGAACGTATTTTATCATTACTAGATTGAATCACTGATGCGAAAACTAAACTTGGAATCCCTCTAACTTCATGATTTAGGTTATCGCATGCTCACATCGATAGTGAGTAGCAGACATGCGATGCAAAAACTGAACCCGTATCCGATGGCGTCTATGTTTCGGAATGAGTCCAATTTACGAGTCCTCACCTTTTAAAACTAATTCAAGTGTTGGTCGGTATATGCAGACCGAAAAAACACTAGTGGAACTTTTCATACAGACGAGTGGAATATCTAAATAGATTTATATGTTGTACCCGATTTATAAGTCATTCCGGTTGGCCACATCCGAACTATTGCAGCTACCTTCTCTTTCTCTCTACCGCATTAGAAGACACTTAAAAGGCTATGAACTGAGCCGACGATAGTTTTCCTCATCCTAGAACCACTTCGCCAGCGCATTATACGCCTCGCCAACTTCGTAGTGGCGTAAATATGAAACAGACCCATAACTGAGTACTGGTCGCTAGATTGAATGTCTGCGTTAAGAAGCCGCCGGTCGCGCCAAGTGGTGACACGTGCAATCGCTTTTATGACATTTCACCGTTCGGCGATTGTCATCAATAGAAGTACACCTTCTATTGCTAGTAACCATACCAATGGAGGAATAAAATAATATCTATGTGTGTGATATCTAGGTCACAACTATGTGATTTTAGGACTGATTATGCCTACTCTTGTGAAGCTAAATTACAAATACAAAAATAAAAGATGAATAGAACGATACCGGTCTAGCTGGATGGTTCAAGCTCCGTCGTCGAGGCATTGCGCCAGCATTGAGGTTTAGAAATTGAACGTCAGAAATAAGTCTTGCAACACTATCATGGTTATCTTTATGAATAAACACCGTTGCTCGGCCTCCCGGTATCTATCATTGTTAGTTGGTGTCAGCCTCAACTTGGCGCACTCGTTTCTACAAATCGTTCAGCGTCCACTCAACATTCAGCGCCATCGCCTTTCTTGCCGTTTTGTTCCCTGACGTAGGCGCCGTATGTGCCCACTGATTTTCTGACATTTACATCTCCATGAAAATTTGGTGAAAGCAGTTCCGACATCGAATGGAGAAAGCGCTCCGTTCACCATGGGCCAGAATGGGTAGTCCCGCGGCCATTGAAGACATTTTACTGCGTCAGAGATACAAATACTGTTCTAGTAGTTCCATGTCTGTATCGGTAAATCAATCTGCCCCCGGTCCTGTCTGATCGGAGGGGAGGCATCCGTTAGTCAAGCGAAGGCTCCAAGTGATATCGTTGTTAATTGAAATCAGAGAAAAGAGCATCAACATCGGTAAAAGGCATGAACATGACGTGGATAGTGGAAGACAAATAGAGGAGCAGCAGCTCGGTATGGTCCTAGAAGCACGCGATGGTGTACAAGGTATCCAACCATTCAGCAGATCCCTGACGTTCCCGGCCAATCTATTGCCGAAGAGAAGCGAACCAAAATTAGAAGGGAAGCATGCATGCGTCGGTCCTGGCACAGGATGCCGGCCGGTTAAATATATTATTGGCCTAAAATATAGTTGCCTAAAATCCAAATGCAATCGATTATTGCAGCGATATAAATTACGTTTACGGCATTCAACCATTGTGCCTAGTTATCAGTGAAAGGCACCCGTGTTGAACCTACGAAACTTCAACCTTCCTGGTGTCTCGTGTGACGCATGTGACCAACTCATCCAGCTTGTGCAAAGTATAGAGAAGTATAAAATTTTTTCGCCACTTGGCGGAGAGAGCCAATTTCTACGGGCAAAAATATCTCATAGCGACGATCCGTAGTATGATCGCGCAGCAGGCGTCAAAATATATTCACACTCAATTGCCATTTATAGGCGATCTTCTGTTCCACCCAGTGTAGGCAAATCGCAACGGGCGTGGGCGTCAGCTCTCAACCGTTTCCACGTTGGTGACCTCATTTCATTTTAGTGAACGAACGCAATTGATATTCACATTTGGCATTTAGGACTACTTGTTGTTACTTGTTGTGGTGTGTATGCATACGCTGTAATATCGCTCGTTTTACTCACAACCGAATGAAAGAGTATAGTGGACTACGATGGACTCAAATCGGGAGTATAGAGAGGAAATGTTTGCAATGCGATACAGCATTGCGACCATGAATGACGCCGACCCCGTACGGCGAACGAAAAATCAAATTAACCATACGCAAGTGCAAAACCAATTGTTCGATTACATTCCTGTACGGTCTGAGACAGAGCAGTAGACCTAATATCTTCTTGACGCATGATACACGGCAAGCTATCATGATAAGCGCAAAGCAGGATAAATGAGGGCGTCGCCCATCAGGATGTCTTAGCGCGTCTTACATGTCTCTTCACTTAAGCGCCGTGTCATGCTGGATGTGCCACAAGCACACACCACTATGACGACCAAATTCCTACGAGAACCGCAGTTCGTTCTGTGGATGGGACGTTCCGGTAGGGCTACAGGCCGGATTTACAGAAAGGACGTCGACTGACCGGACGGTTAAATGCAACAACAGGGTCTAACAACACATATTATCCAAGCAATGCTACATAAATGGTCTCGTTCTATTGCTGAGTTTTGAGCTGTGCCTAACGCCTGCTTCGTCAGCAGCACGACGCACTTTCCCACCGCCAAATAGGATAGCTCCAAAAAGCGACTTATGCTCCGACACGGAAACGAACTTCTAAAATTCGCCTAATTTAGCGGTGAGTAGGCAGGTTTGAGAGATTTTTTGATGGTAGATCAACAAGGGGTTGAGTGTCAGTTCATTGCAAACTCTTTCGATTGCTTCCGTCACGGCGCCACCAACGAAATTCGACGCTCGTCTTGGTTTATCGGTGAAACCAGCCCGTCGCCTGACCCAGAAATGACTATTGCAACCGCTGATAATGCGTGGCGATTCCGCTTGGGTCAGAGGTGATCCTATATCCGTCCGGGTCTGAAGACACGATCAGCCAACGAAAACCTTTTGCTTGTTTTCCTTCCTTTGCCTTGCTTTCAACCACTGCGCGATACTATCGTTTACAAACGCACATTCATTTGAAGTCGATTAACCCCAAACAGAAACCTACAGAAATAAACATACGTTTGATAGCTTACAACGGTTTTGTTTATTCGGGCCGTCATTAGTGTCCGTCTTAATCAATATCCGTCCATACTAATACTCGAAGAAGATTATTCCATATTCCCATTATCTCTTGAAAGTCAAGAAGAAGTTCTTCTCGTCTTATCATGCCCGTTGTTTCAATATTCCCCATGTTATCAATAAGAAGTACAATTGAATATTTCTCGAAGTTCAAATGGGCAGCTAATGCCTCAATAAATTTTAAATGTATCTGTACTTATTGTTTTATCGTTAAAGCCAAAAGCGCACTCAACTTGCTTCACGTAAAGCCGGCTTGTGATACATCTACCATTAAAGCGCTAGAAACTGCCCTTTATCTGCTGCTACACATTAGCATGGCATAATAATAAGCAGCTTTATTAAGTGTTAGTCAGATCTAGGCATTCTCAATGCTCGTCGGCGTTCGCTGTCATAATAGAACTGAGAACAATAAATACATGGAAGGCTCATTCCCATAATTCTGAACAAGAAATCTAACGGACTACTGCGCCTCCGAGTTTCGTTGTCTCAATTCATATATATACCGGCTCTAACCAGCAGCCTGCGCAGACCTGCTATAAACGTGAATAGTTTGGCAAATAAGATTCAATAAACAAAGCTTCTATATCGGTCCAATCGGAGGCCCCGCTGTGGTTTCCTCCCCGGACCGCTTCCTTCCACCATATTACCGGCAACAACAATAGCCATGATAGCAATAATATAATATTCCAATTCCACACTGATCCGACAATTGATGCCACCATCATATATCCATCGCCTCCAACATACACACACATACATGCAACCAACCCATATAGCAGAGTCCAACGATTGACCGCGACTGGTTCGTTGAGTCAATTTCACGAATTGCTGTGACGACGTGCATTTATAGACGATTGCACGTTCGCCTGTTCTTCTGTGACTGGTGGTCACGCGTGACTACAGTCTACCAGCAGCCAACGGACGTTGCCCGCAGCTGCTCACCGTCGGAGTCCTGTGTGACGCGCGCGTTGCCGCATCGCTGAACCGCGCTGGCCGCTGATGGCCTCTTGCTGTTTTTAAGTAGACTTCTGCCGCAAGCGATGGACCCGGCATAACGAGCCTATCTCGAATAGCGCCTTCCCGTAATACGGAAGCAACCCCTTAATGCCTCCCAACACCAATGGAGCGCTGATCCGGTCTGAAGGATTTCTATTGAGTGTCGGCAGAAAGTTGAACAGATTGCCGAAGCAGATTACAAATTACGGGGAAGACATAAAAAACGTGGAAATTTCTTAACGTGATAGATGAAGCAAATACTATTACGTCACACTATCAACGCAAGCGTAAACACTTGATTTGACTATAGATAATTATATGCAGATTTTAGGAATATATGCTCTCTGCACCACAGCCCAGGATCGGATACGCCATTTTGACAATGGCGCCATGCGAGAGTTCCAAGCAAAAAGACAAATACTTCCTTTTCATTACGGGTCCACATGACCTCGTCCTTTATGGCCCTTATAAAGAGGCACACGCATATACGAGCATTAATAAAATAGTACTTTCATTTTTAATTTGAGAGGTTAACGATAATCGCGTGGCAATCGGAGGGGGAGTGAAAATCTGTTCAAATGACTGTAAAAGCTTTTTGGAATGGGTTACTGATATTTCCAGAAGTCAGATATTACCAGAATTAAATTCTATGGTGACTTGTTTAATAACAGCTTTCTTAACTTGAGTTTTAACTAAAATTAGATTAAACATGATTTGCACTACACCCTGATATTTCTGTCACCATCATTATTGACATGGTGGCAGATGGTAGACGAATTGCAGCTATTCAGAAGCGGCGTCCCCGAAAACCAACATTATCGCAAGATCAGCAGCCGGCCCCTGTAAAAGTTTTGAATCTTCAACGTTTCAAGACCAAATGAAACGTAGAGATCACAGGTTCGGCACACCAAAATGCCGGTTGCGCTTAGTGAGATTTTTCTCTTACGGTGGCAGGTATAGGCTAGCTGCCAGTGTTGAGGCAGTGCTTTGGTTTTTGCAACGAACGTAGTAAGTTTTAGATCGCCTATCAATAACAATATAGATACATCTTTATTACTATAATTTCCTCAAGCCAGAGACATACGATGATCAGTTCGTTAGAATAGGTGGTTTGCGTGATTGTCTTTAAATTTACACCACCTCGATAATCGTCGACAATTCGGTGCGAATCTTCGTAAAGCTCTCGGCCAGGTGGGACGATCAAAGTCCATTGTAGGTTTATCAGAGCCGGCCCGCAACAATATATTCTAGAGCTGCTACTGCGCACCACGATACCATTTACTAGTAATAAACGATAAAATTGGTTGTTTTGCATCATGGCATCATTCGACTACACCAACATGAAACCTGCTGATACTGCAGCCGATCACAAATTTTGAATAAAATGTATTTGTGTGTCCAGACGTTTAGTGTACGTATGTCCAAATGAGTTAGATCTTGTACACAAGCAAATCTTTCCCCCGACTTCACAGACGTAGGCGCTTATTGTTGCATCGAGTGAAACCAGCGTCGAAAGTTCTATAATATGAGTTGAATTTACTGTTTTCGTGTGCATTTCACAACCCGCCTCCAGCTTTCAAGAAGGTTTTCGCTTTCAAAACAACTATAGTTGATCCACGAAGCATCTCTCACTCGCATGATTTCCATTAAATTCTGTAACGAGCTATCTGTTCGAATAAAGTCGACTGTTTAAACTGTTTTTACGTTTTCTTTTTAGACGTTTCTTTCCCAAAACGAGTCCACGATTAAATACGAATGCCTTTTTTAATACCAGTTTTGTACTTTTTTCTGAGTCTTAATTAATTGTGCACTTTCTTTCCTCGAGGGTCAAGGTGATTAATGTGTTGGCGCTAATAGTGATGGCGCAATACGCTCATAGAACCGTCCCTCATATAAACTAATTATTGGTGCATAAACGTGAAGAGTAGCAAACACCTAATTAGAAACCAATGCAACAAAAATAAAAACATCTATGATTTGTTAGCCCACGCCAGCATCCAATAACTGGAGTTCTAGTCAGCCCCTCTTTGTCAACAACGGCCCTGTTGTCGTACACGAAATGCTGAATCGGTTGTCGACGCTCTAAGTTGGACCTTGTTATGATGCCGAATGAATGTCGCTGTCAGAGAGTTAGGTGCATGACAAGCGTGCGTTTGTACACAGGTACGATGTCCCCTTCATTGAGATGAGTATGCGGCAATGAGTGTCGACGTAATGACGGCACACACCGACGGGTGGGTGCCGTGAGTTAATAAGTCTTGGAAATGAATATCAAGAATGGATTGTTGGCACCTGGTTGAATAGAACTCAATTGTACGGTATGTATCACACCGGATCAAATGCACTGAGCTCATACCAGAGGGCTATGCAACTTGCCATAGCGAATAAAAATAATCCGTTATTGTGTCAACAGAATATTCGGTTTTTATACCAGATGTGTTCCGACAGACATTTTACAGAAATTGGGGCACTTAACAAATACCACCAGATGCCAGAGATGCCGATCCGTTAACCCTTAGCTTGCTTCTTATTCGTGCCACGATTGTTTTTGTACGCAAATGAATAGAAAGCGCATTTCATGCGTAATAAAGATAAATCGCTATTAATCAGATCTTTTGATATAATCCAATGACTTCACTAGTAGCCGAGGGTAAAACAAAAAACACGGCACGAATTTGCATTTAAGCAGACCACAGTTTCCTCTTTGTTGAACGAAATTCTACAGTGGACCGTTTGTTTTTGTTCATAGCCACGGGTTTTTTCAGACAAGTCCGATCAGAGATAGGCGTTTCAATTATTTTCGGTGGTTAAGATTTTCGCGACATCTCGGAAATACATATCGAAAATC
>MNPL01018154.1:13433-24892 GCA_002081605.1 Tropilaelaps mercedesae | reverse complement strand
CCGCCACCCTGGCGGACAATTCCGGTCTTTGGCGACGACAACCCCGCTGGCGAGCTCCAGCAAATCACAATTTTGTTGGTTTTTTGTTGTACTCGCAATGACTTCGATTTGAGGACAAAGGACGCGCGCGGCGAGGAGGAGTTTGACAAGCAGGATTTTGTCGGCGTGTTCGTCGGCATTCGCTTGATTTTTTTTCCGCCTCTACCTTTTCTATGCTCTCTCGCTAGCTCGCTTTCTCTCGCTCGCTCTCTGTAGTTCTCTCTGTAGTTAGCCTCGCCCCTCTGGTTTGTGTTCTCTACCGATAGGCTCCCGGATCAAATAGAACCCCTCGGTACCCCACCCGCAACTCAGAAGAATTCGATACGAACCCGACAGCTGATAGACGACCGTCAGCGAATTGTTCGGGCTTTTGGGCTTCTTTCTTCATCGGCCATCGACTTCGTTTGCTCGGCCTGGCCGCGAGTGTCTGCCGCGAGGCTCTAACCTCGCTGGAGTCGTAGTGAGCGGCGATAGTTGTCGCGCCTCGATCGCGCTATCATCATGTCGCTGCTCATTCTAGTCAAGTGGAATCATCCCTGTCGAGTGAGCGTCGCGTCCGTTTTAGCGCATGTCGTCATGAAGATCAACGACTCCAGAGACGACGACGACGACGACGACATGTTACCAGTGCACTAACCAAAACGAGCTTGTTGTCACCAGCGTGTCGTGTTTGTTGTCTCACAACGATACACGCGAGGATTGGACAGGACTGGACAGGACTGGACAGGATTGGACACGACTGGACAGGATTGGGCAGTATTACAGCGGAGGGACGATAAAAAGAGGTGCACAGATGTTCCTGGTTAAAAACAAACATATCACGTGTAAAAACAACAAAAAAAAGTCTGCCCAGGCGTTGGAACAAGCAAACCTCGGAGCTGATGATCTCTGCGTCCATGGCGAAATAATTCCGAGGTCCAGACGGAGTCAGTTAGCCTGTCTAGTATCTGACTACACAAAACGCTCAACCGGTAATTGTCGGTTCTGTGACGTCGTGCACGACCGCTGCGTTTTTCAAGATTCAATCAAGATCCGAAGTAATCATGAAGGGTGCCGTTAATCGTCATCAGTTCACGTTCTGTGCGCGAGGGCTCGCACAACGACAAGACGTTAGATGCGACCCAACTTGAAGGGCAATCGGGGTGGCAACAAGAGGTGCCAACAAGGACATCTGTAATGCACTTTGCGGAAGTTGACAGGACTAAACTGTCCCCGTGTGTGTCGCTTGTAGATGAGCTGATCCGGTCAGACGAGCTGATCCGATGTCACGTAGGACCTGTAGGACACGACATTTAGGTCGAACAGGTCAGTCGAGTGTGATTGACCTAAGGGGGGCACAAGGCGTGCTCAGATTGGCTTCACCGACTTCGTTATCATCACTGATCGCGCTGAGCTGTTGTTGATTGTTTTTAAGCGATCCGGACCGCCTAAACGACGAGGAGCTCGGAGTCCTTATCGGAGTGCATAACTCATTTTTTTTTTATGAACATCGTATAATGTATGCACCACAGGCTGTCCTGCCTGTCTGAGAGGGGATAATGACGATGATGTTGACATGTTGTTGCGCACTGCTGGCCTTCGTGCGTGCTCAATGGCGTGACGTGCTTACTATTGACCACTCGTTAGATCTTCGTACTAGGATTCAGGCCGAGGGCAGTGTTTCACGATGTCCCAGATTGGATGTCCTTAAACAAGCTTGCCCAATAAGCTAATTAAGCTAGACAGCAGATTTTAAAGGGGTGGCAGACGTGGAATAGCTAGAAGGCAAATGTCTTGCTGGAACTCGGAACAACAGAACGAAGTCAGCTGGGTACACGTGGATGTGTCTTCTGGGAGATCTTGTGAACAGTCGCCGTAAGATACTCCGGTCACGAAAATAGAAAAAACACAGAGTTTTTTGTTTATCGAGAACCACCCGGGGCCGCAGCTCTCCGTATGTCATATTCTCTCTTTGTTCATCGGCTTCAACACGTACGTGTCAGTCCTCTGACATCTTTCTCTTGTTAAGCCTCTTAAAATTGCCTGTCCCTCCGTACGAAAAGACCAATATCGGAAAAGGACAATATCGAAGACATTTAATGACACAAAGCTTTCTTAAGCTTTGTACGGATGGCTCTAGGAGAAACCTGGCGTACGGGGTCAGTGCGCTCTGATTCGTGCTTGCGGCATTTCTCTGCTCGATTCCGACGAAGTGTTCTTCAGAAGAATACTGAACAAGAACGGTCGGTCATCGGAGCCAGCGCGAGTGTCATCTTCAAGCGAGGAGGTTTTGCGATGTCCACAATGCAAAAAGCAATTGGAGGGGGTCCCGACGGTGGAGATGATTTCGGGTCGCTTTCGACACCGACCTTCACGAAACCGAAGCAAAACGATTTTGCCGGAAGGACATGTGCTTACACACATGTCGACACGTTTTATTACCTTTTGCGACTTCAACAATGCGCACTACAATGTAAAAACAAATCGAGAGACAAACGTGAGCCATGGTTCGGCTGTCGAGGATAGCAACACTGTCCGATTAGTCCCAGTGCAAAGCTATTCGACGCTGACTGACTGATTCGATATTGACTGATTGACGACTGCTCGTTTCGTCGTTTGTGCCTTGAACAACGCTATAATAAACGCGGAGAGCGCGCGTCTAAAGCGTCCAGCGTAGAAATTTCGTCGAGGCTCGAAACGACAAATATGAAGAAATGCAGCGAAACAGCCTCGTGCTTTGAAAACGTTCAAGCGCATTTATTTAACTCTAAGCGATGAAAGATGCAATCAGCAGAGCCGATTGAGTTGACCCAGGATTATGCTCCGAAGGCCTATTATAGTCCACACACACACAAACACACACACACACACGCCCACGCCCACGCACAGACGACGATCACCGTTCTTTCCAGCGAGTTGAAGTGCTTGAAAGCCTTTCTGGCTGTTCGTGAAGTGTAGGAACGTTTTCGATTGAGTCCTGAGCTGTGCGTAGACGGCAAAGGAGTACATGATGGCGGAGCAAATCAGGACACAAAGCAGCTGGAACAATGATATTTTTCGAATATTAAATCGAAGGCCTACTCGAAATCGGCCCAGGTGATTTACTGAAAGGGTTTTACTGTCTATGGCGGTGCTCATATTGATTTGAAGGGTCAAGGTCACGCCGGCCACTATTTGGTTTGCCCTTCACGTGAGCGAACACTTCGACCGAAGTCAAGGTGACCCAGTGTCACCTCTGGGCTCTGATGGGCGGGCGGCATCGAAACTACGACAACGATGTTGTCATTGTACGAGAACCTTGTCGTCGATTCGAAATAACATTTGTATACAAACATCAGCCAAGTGACTAGAACGTATGTGCACATACGCGTATGCTTCTATAGAGAGTATTGCTTTAAACGACGTCATCTAGTAAATAGAAAAAATTATGAGCTCGTTCGAACCCGAATGCTCTTTGGAACGCACAAAGTTTAAGGCAGCATCTAACCTATTCACTTAAGTTGCGCTCACTCAGAAATGACTATCCTGCGTGTCGAGCACCTACAAGTGATGACTTTCGACGCGGACGGAGGAAGAGCGCGCGGGCGGGGGCCTTTCGATGTGCCGGGCGAGGAGGCTCCGAGAACATCGCCGAAGGCGGCCTTCGCAGGAACCAATCAACAGAAAGGGCTACTTCAGCACAAGAACGCAACAACTTACACAGGCAGTGTTGCATAGCGAAAACTTATGTGTCGAACTTTTGCCCCGTTACTTTGCCGCACGTGGCCACCGTCCGAAGTGGTCGCTTTTCGCCTGGTACTCGTTTCTCGAACGGCAATTGCTTGTTTTTCTAGCCGAAATGCGCGGGCGGCGCAAGACAACGGTGGGAAGAACCCCCCCAGAAGAAGAAGAAGAACACTACTAGAACAGAGAACAACGAACGGGGGAAAAACTGGCGAGCCATCTTCTTCTAATTGGCCGATTTCGTGAACTTCGATGTACGCCATCGTCGACACGCATCGACAAAGACAGCCTTGTCTATACACCCGCGTCCTTCGCTCTCGTCGTCCTTTGCAAGTTATTCAATTATTCATGCTCGAGTGCCGAAATTGGCCGAAAATTCACTGTCGTTCTGCGTACGCTTTTCTCTGCACACGCGTCTGTCGTCTGATCGCTTTTTTTCCCCCGTCGAGACATTTTCGCATCACGGAAACGTTGCAGCCAGCCACATCTGCTCAACAACAATACGTGATTCACGTCTGCACGCCGTCTATGGCGGGAATCACTTTGGCAAAATTCACAGTGTCCACAAGTAGACGACAACGACACCCGAGCAATTGGAAATCGCAAATACGATGCTTTCCTCTTCCTCAATGGAAAACTGCGTCGCGAGGGACCGGCCGGTGCCAACGTTTGTCAACGTGCGCGTGTTAACGGCCTTCTGTGGCGGGAGGGGGGCATATTTTGCCACACTCAGATGACATCTCAGTTAGAAGGGACAGTTTCTGGCAGAGGGGCGCACTCGTTCAGTTACGCCTATACAGGTCCGACTCTGATCAGGCGTCTCTGCTCAGCGTAATTTTCTCGTCAAATGTCTACAAACCCGCCGCCGGACTTCGATGGGATCGAAGTAGAATGTTTCGATGATAGAATCGTTGTTTGCAGTTCGTGTTCCACTTCTTCCTAGAAATTTCCTAGACGATCCTAGTTAGTGCCTGACGCTTAGGGGGCCTAACCGACCGGACCGACGGTCGTCGTCGGTCAGCCGACAACGACGCGTCGCGTGAAATCGTTCTCGTATTTTTCGTAGCGTCGTGTCGAGAGGGAGAAGAGCATTTCATTTTGTCGAGGTATTTGTTATAATCTAGTCGAACAAGGAAGAGAACAAGGACTCATACCAGCGTCGTCGACGTGTTTGGCGCAACTGTAACCTCGTCTGAGGTGACATTGAGGCAGTTCTTGAGGGCAGGCAGATTTTGAGGACGAGGTTCGTGATTAGATGGTTCGTGTTGGGTCGCAGTGTTTGCTTTTTAGCAGTTTCACGCCGGAACTCTCCTAACTTCCAGACATGCAAGGCTCGTGTCCGAGCGAGAAAGAACTCCAGAGAGATCCATCCGAGAGATTGCCATGAAATTGTTGCACACCGCAAACTAATCTAGCGAGGTTGACATCTGTCCCACTTCTGGCGCGCTTCGTACGTCAGCTGGACCCTGCAATGGCAGAAGTAGTCGACTGATCTGTTTGTAGCTGAAAAACGCTCAAACGAGTAAACAAATCTTGCGAAGCGAAGATTTGAGGAAGACGCGCTGAGCGCATTCGCATAGAGGAGCCCATAAGACAGGTCAATATCTTTTCAGTAATATCTGACTGAATTCACAGTCGTCATAGTCGAATAGTCGAATTCTGCTGCTGGAGGCCGGTGGTTCTCTCGTGAGCATTCGCGCCTCCTTCGCACCAACCCCCCCACCACCACCACCATCTCTCTCAGCGCGTAAGGCCGCCTGGTGCGGCCTGTTCGGCCTGGCGTGCCGAGAAATTGTTGGGAAGTCAGCTTGCAATCTCTACCCGAGAAACCGACCAAGAGTGGTCCTAGCCCGGCGAACGGTGGCCGGCGAACGGTGGCCGGCGAACGACGCTGCCGTCGTTCGGGGTGGAAATGACTCCACTTCACTGGCAGCTTGGTAATGACACCGATGGGACGCAGGCAATGAACGTCTTGAATGAGCCCCTTCCCTTCCTCTCCCGTTCTTCACTAGATCGTTGCCATCGGCCCCCATCCTCTCGGCAGAAGAATCGAGACGAGAGTGACTTCTCCGCCAGCGTGAACTCTACCCAAGCCACCCGAAGGTTCGGAGCTACGCAGGCTTCCCAGCCTCCCTGGTGGATGACGGCCGGGTAACGGGGGGGCCAGTGCATGGGGGAACATCAAGTGGGTGGCCTAAGAAGGCAGCGGCATGGCGCCATGTCCTAGCCTAGTGACGTTTCGTCATATGATCAGCCGGGTCAGATAGGCTGTGCACACACGGGGAATGCAAATTGCACCATCCTATGCAATGCTGCTGCTGCTGCTGCTGCTCAGCAATAGAAGCATCAGACTATAACCGTTCCGGAGACGGCTAACAGCCATAGACAGCAGCTGCGTCGCGTAAAGCTGCGTCGGAAATAGCCGGAGCATAGCCCCGAGCGCGTTCTGTGTTAGTCGCAGTATTGCTGGACGGACACCCGTGACGCTGCAGCAATCGCCGCTCCACCGTAGACAGGCAGCTCAGCTGAATGGAGAAGGCAAATAAATGTCTGCTGATCGTGACGCACCTTCTATTAGCACCTCTCGGCGATTGCTACGGGGGCGGCGGCGGCGGGGGCGGCGGAGTGTTCGCTGAATTTTCACGCGACAGTCACGTTATTAGGCCAGCCAAGTATTCCCGACATGACGCGCGCAGGGTCACAATGGTCAAGTACGTCGCTTATGTACGCTAGAGCGCCTCGAGCCAGCTGAGATAAATTACTTTTAGATTAGACAGTCGATGGAGGCTGATTTGATTCAATCACATTGGATGGATCACAGCGAATCATGGCGGCCCTCCGAGTCACACGGCAATTAATCAGGCATAGCCAGTTTTCGGGCCATCTACCTGTGCCGTGGGTAGAAGAAATTCCGTCGAGAAGGTCCGTCTCCCCTCTCCACGTCGTCCAGACATGGCTCGGACCGTGTCGGATCGTTCATCCGGAACGGCCGCCTCACACCGCAGTGGCGCTCGTCCGATACAGCGGCCTCATCAACTCGCGAACCTCTCGATGCTTCCAGCTTTGAGGGCAACCATCTAACGTGGCCGTGGATGGTTGAGAGAAACAGAACCGATTTTATTTAGGCACTTGACACGACACTCGAAGACCTGTCTTCGTTCCGTCCCTGATGACTGACTAGCAAAATGGCAGCGTCGAATTGCGTTTCTGACGCGAACGCTGCTTATCTTGCGGTATCGGATATCAGAGATCCGAGCATCTCAGCCTCATGGGGGCACGCCTACCTAAATAAAGGCTATTTGAAAGGGAGATTCGCCGGATTTAGCCACGAAACGTGGTCACAGTAAAGGGGTCTACAGAACATTCGGACAGGCATTCGACTTTGGCGGTTTCGACACAGCCGTGCCACTTCAAGGTGAACATCAAGGTCACTCCGGAATAACCTACCATAGACAACACCATAGATATGCAAAATTTAGACATTAACAAGAAGAGGCTTGCTCCATATGCAGGGCTTAACATTTATATATATATATATATATATATATATATATATACATATATATGTGTAAACTAGAGTTAAAATAAGCAGCAATTTCGGCGGATCGCAGCTTTTGATTTTCGTGCAAATAAACGGCAAAATAAAACCTTTCGTGTCCGCTCAGACGCCGTATCCGACTACGTCTGCGTCGACGTCCATCGCAAGATGATTCCCGCATTTCAGTTGGGCCCCCACGGTTCTTCGTCGGCGAGAGAACCTTTTCCGAGAGAAGTTCACAATCGGTCTGACGCGTGATATCCGCGCAGTTGTTCGCCTGGATCCGACTCAGTGGCATCCACCCATAATTGCGCTCTGGCGTGACACAGCCTGGCCGCTAACTGCGGCGCGCGTGCATGCGCAATTTATGACAAAATCTTAGAACTTCATAGAACCTCAGATGCGCCCAACATCAGCCTATCAGACTGCTGCTACAGGAGGAATCCTGGCGGCGGCAGAACAAGTCAACGTTCTCGAAGTAATTACTAAGCGTCCCCAGTAGTGTGGCTTGAGGGCTGGGTTCCGACCCGCTTCGCTCGGTTGGGCTCAACGAGGTCGTTGCAAGGACGTGGCGGGTACACGCACCCATCCAAGCAACTTCTGGCGATTTTGGCCAGATCGCCAATTATTATCGGAAGCTCTCGTAGCAGTGGCCAATAAATGACCTTGACGAAGCTCGCACGGGCTTAAGATAGTGTCAAGGTTCTGAATTAGCGTTGCCTCGTTTGCTCGGATGAAACATTTCCGTGGTCGGATGCGTAGTCCACGCCCCTGATCATGATTGGACTCGGCATGACACGCATGTAAATTACTTCGGAGCAATGTGTCACGTTTTGGTGCCGTGTCGAGCGTTCCGCTCTCGTGTGACGACACTTCGACCCAGGAAGTTCCAGTTAATCCCTCCGAATTTGCTTATCTTCGGTGCGCTTCAGCTGTTTCACCTTAGTCATGAGTCGGATGATTCTCGCCTTTATGGTTGCGCGCGTCTGCATGATATAGCGAACTTTGATCCAAATGTCGACGTACAAACTTCCAGTGCGTATTTCCCTGTTCCTGCTGCTCTCGACGTTGGCTTCTCGGCGTCCGTTGGGGGTGTCCGTTGGGTGTCCGTTGGGATTTAGGCAAGCGTTCGCGATTACTAATCCCGTCTTGAGTGTCACCCCGGCTTTGTGCGTTCCTGTAGCGGACCAGAGGAGAACTCAAGGTCATTCTAGATCCTCTGAGGTCAGTGGGGCACTTACTTTCCAAGTTGCACGCGATCTTCCCCGAGAGATTTAAGTACCTCGAAGCGCTCTTTAGCACTCAACTTCCTGCTAACGAAACCTCGCGGTGCGGATACCCCTCACCTCGTCGTTCCACACGTGACGAGAAGAATGCCCGAACAAATCCAGCATTTTCATAACGAACATTGAAGAGTGTCCGTGGCCGATGCGAGTTGTTCACATTCGCCTAGAGTAGACATAATTAAAAGTTGCCAATCGCGTGTAGCCTACGAGTTCCTGAGGTCCTAGCACCTACGGGCGGAACCTGCCCGACTCATCTCGCATCAGCTGACCTCAGATCTGCTGCAGGACTGATCTGCTTCGGATACATGGAATCGATTCGAACTGCGAAAGTTTTTCGACCAACACGTCCGGCGTCATATGCCACTGAAGTCAGGGCATTATCGAACTGATTTTGCCTCAGGGCAAACAGATTTAGCTGGATTAGTTAGACTGTAAAACGCCTCCTACGCAGGGCCGGGGGCATTAAAGCTGTCACGTCATGGCCGCGCAGTGAAACAATCAAACAGAACTGTCGCTTTATTGAACAACAATAAAATATAGATACTGTTGATGTATGGCAGGGCTAACAACACTGACCTTTTACTTGATCTGAGGGAGAGAGGAACTTTTTGAAGACCGATTAGCTTCGAAACTGTCGCGGAATCCGAACAGATCAACCGTTCGACCGGCGCATAAATAGCGCCGCGCCATTTCGAATGGTTTTTTTTTCACATGGACGCATACGCTAGACACACACACACACACACACAGACACCGCCACCTCTATCGGTTGATATTAACAGTCTGCTTGGACTCGTTTCACGCTGGGAAGCGCACCAATTAAAACGTCAGTTAATTAAACCGGACGGAAGACTCGATCTAAATTGAACGATTTAAATAAGCGTGAAGTCAGTGGCAAACTTTTGCCATGAGCTTCGGCGGTGGCCTTTGCGACGTGGCGGACGCGCGGCCGTAGAGGCCTGCGGACGGAAACGCGTTTCCACGACGCGGCTCGTCTGTGGCGCTGGATAGCAACAGTAGCAGCAATCGTTCGGGTTTTCTATAGACGTCGACAAATGGCAGATTGAGCAATTTCGCTTTTTGACTCGGCCGACGCGATCAGAGGCGTTAGAGGCGACTTCCTAACTCGATACGAGGTGGATACTTGTCAGTTAGTTCAACAAACGCCTTTGTCTTTCGGGGGTAGGGGCTATGTTGACTTTGTACGTTGGTGTCGTAGATGTCGAGAGCGAAACGCCGACCAGGGGAGTCGTTCAACTAAATTCGACGCAATTCGAGGTAAACTCTTCGACGAACCACCCTCCAGTTCGGAGTTGGGCGTTGCCCATGAGAGGGGGGCGCAGGGGGGGGGCGAGGTTGAGACCAAAAACGCTAAACCAATCCGGGCGAGTTTGGACCATTCACCGGACATCGGACTCGGCTAAATTTTGGAAGCTTGCGTAAAACTTCGTGAGATAAAAAAACAAAAAAAAAAAACATCGTTTACCAGGTTGCCCCGAAATGACCTAGTTTATGTCCAATCTGCCCAGGCACCCGACGTACTCCCAACACGAGATCCGCTCCGCTGTAAATTTGCATGTTCAATTCCGTTCCCGCGTGTGCTTTAAGGCACATTTGCGATTTCACTCGAACGACCGCTCGTCGTTGAGTGCGACGACATCTGCTCGCATTTGAGCCGGAATAAAGCCGAACTATGGCCATATGCCACCACATCTGACTTTCTAGACTAAGAAGAAGACTTTCTAGTCTAAGAGGAAGACTTTCTAGACTAAGAAGAAGACTTTCTAGTCTAAGAGGAAGACTTTCTAGTCTAAGAGGAAGACTTTCTAGTCTAAGAAATAGACCTTCTAGACTAAAAAGAAGACTTTCTAGACTAAGAAGAAGACTTTCTAGTCTAGGAAGAAGACTTTCTAGTCTAAGAAATAGACCTTCTAGACTAAAAAGAAGACTTTCTAGACTAAGAAGAAGACTTTCTAATTCTAAGAAGAAGACTTTCTAATTCTAAGAAGAAGACTTTCTAATTCTAAGAAGAAGACTTTCTAGTTCTAGCTATACTCGTCGTATCTTCAGCGCGCTATGTTTTCATCCAGGGGGCGAAAGGTTGCGCGCGCTTCTTCACTGCAGCCGTCGTCGGTGCGTCGACGCGTCCGATGAAGCTCAGCTGGGCGCAGAAACACACAAAATGGACGATGCGTCGTTGCGTTTGCTTTCCAGCTCAGCTGAAAAAGCGTCGCGGTGGACGTTTCATGTACCGAGTGCGCTAGTCGCGTATAGAACGAATTCGAGCTTCAGCATTAACCAGCTTCCTAGCGAAGGCCCGTTCAACTACCCCCGGGTTCTCCATTTGTTAGGTTATCTTTCCTCGCTAGTTGAGGTTGCGGCTATTTGCTCCGTTGTACGTTTTGTCAGGGGACGCTTACGCCAACGACGACCGCAACGCCCGGAGCTCTCCATGCCCTTCCGATTGCTCGCGAGCGTCGGCAACTGCAGTGCCCCTGCGGTGAAGTGCAAAAAACTTTTCAATTTCGCGCGCCAACCGCTAGAGCGCACCGTTCGCGTATAGCCACACAGCAAAAAGTAGTAGAACGGACGGCAAAAGGGCCAAGCGAGCAAAAAAACCAGGGCAAGAATGAAGAAGCTTAGAAAGGCGTCTACGAAAAGCGCCAACGGTGCTGAAGAGAGAAGCTCTGAGACAGAACTTGGAAAAGGGACGAAACAAAGACCCCTTAACAGCGAGAGGTATCTATGGCAGACGTATGACACCGAAACATGGTTGTCCTTCTTCGCGCGTTCTCTCTTCTCTCGGAACGATATTCTACGATATTCTAGAAATAGGAATGTACCCCTATTGACGTGCGCAGACATTGTGCCAAAGGTGTGCGAAGGCTCGCCTT
>MNPL01018143.1:3738-14288 GCA_002081605.1 Tropilaelaps mercedesae | reverse complement strand
TCATAGATCTGACAAGCGAACCCCCCCCCCCCAGCCATGCCAACTGCGATGGGGAGGTCAAAAAGTTCACTATATATATATATATATATATATATATCATCTACGGTTGATTTCGGTCGGAGTTGACGCTTCGGCCCCCACCCTCGTGCTTCCTAGCCCGAAACACATCATCGACGTTACACAACCGCTGCTCCACCCTAATGTGTAACGACGACGTCGGCTGCGCGCACACGTCGTCGCGCCCCAACCCGCTACGAAGCGTATTCGCTCTTTGAGAGACGTTATTGTGTCACCCTGGCCAAGCACCGGCTAAAGGGTCACGCTTGAAGCGCGTGCCGGCAGAAGGGGAACTGCAGAAGCGAAGTTGCCTCAAGGATCCACTCAAACCGAGGGATCTCCTCGGCGAACGTCTAAACGTTTGCCCTCGCGACATCGCTGCTGCCATAGACAGAAGCGTCTACGTCGTCCTTAGTAGGGCCAGTCGAGTGGGCTGAGGCCGGTAAGCCTTGAGGCGGATAAGCCTTGACGAATCTCGAACTCGATTGAGTCGTCCTCTCCTATCCTGTATCAGCCGTCAGGATGCCCCAGGGTGGGAGCAGCGTCGGCATTCTCAATCTTGTCAGACGCAACAGCGCCAGACGGGGCGAATGTTCCTTCTACCCATTCTATCCTGTACTAGCCGTCTATCCACTGCCGTCCATCTTACTTTTCATGCAATATCCTGCGAAGTCCTCGTCCATCCTAGCTTTTCCCATTGTGCCCAATATCTCTTCTTCCGTTTTCTGCCGCCATGTGCCACGGCTATCCATCGACGCCTCGGCGTTGGTCACAGCAGTGAGCCACTTTAGGCCTGGCGGCTTTTAGGCATTTCTACGGACGGCTCGCTTTCACCTATGAGGCCTGGTCCACGTCAGAGAATACCGACGCGTCCTCGAACGCCAACCAGCTGCACGTTGCTATTACTGCCGTCGTATGGCTGTCGTTTGCTTTGCTCGATATCAAGTTGCTGTTTACCATCCGAAGTCGCCGCTGAGCGCGTTCCCCCCTGTCGAGGCCCGGCGATAGGTCCGGCGTCAGAGAGGACTATGGGACAAGTAACAGAACTGGATAGGCCACCTTGACTAGCTTCCTCGGCAGGACGCTACAGAGATATACATGTAGATACGCATCGCGTTACAGCAGCGTTACAGTACGTGTAAACACAACATATATATATGCATATATTAATGCATAGCTTTTTTTCAGAGTGGTCTATACCAACGCGTAGTTGCAAACGCGGACGGAGAAGGCTGATAAACCAGGGCCGACTATCAGGCAATATTTAACGTCCACTGCAGCGCTTTTTGTATTTCTTCGTGAGACGGATCACCGCATAAATGAACGTAAATGTGCAACGGCGGGGATCGAACCCGAACGCTTCCCACCTACGCGTGTCTCTTGCTCCTCCTCCTCATTTTCTTCTTGCATTTCTTCTGATCGCTTCAAGGCTGCATCCCAAGCCAACGAGGTCAATGGTTGTGCTGAAGGAATTAAGTGAAGATACATTTCTAGAAGATGCACGGCTTCGAATCAACACGTCGAACACGAAAGCCATGAATTGTCACCGTGTGGACAAATTGTACAGTTCTAACAACTTATCGGCGTATGGATTCCCAATAGAATTGGTCCGGCAATGCGCGTATATCCTCGCGTCGAGCATTTTCTTCTCAGGGGCTCAGCTGCTTCAACACTCGGTGCAGGGTCACGGCCTCCATCGCGTGGGTACGAACACCCTCGATGAAGACGTGACCGATTCTTTCCAGCAGGCAAATTGGACCCGTACTCTCTGACGGCCTGAGTTTGCCGTGACGATGTCTGCTGACGAGCAAATGAAATCACTGGCTATATAGTGAAGTCATCGGGCAGCAGAATTCGCTTTGTACTGCGTGGCGATACTGTCCTGCTAAAACATTGCCATACACTGGAAATCTCGTACGTAGCGTCAGCCGACCGGGAACCCCATTCCTGGAACAGTACCGTGGCCAGCTTGGTCAGAGAAGTTGACTTCCGGCAGACCTCTGCACCTCGCCAGTATCGTCTGCCTTTAGATTAGGTGGGGGCCCACTCAATCCATGATTTCCATCGCGTACTTTCCGTCCCCAGTGATTTCCCTAAGCCAGATCAAGACGTGCGTCTCTGCTATGTCACCGACTCTGCATCCGTAAATAGTCTTGCGATTTCCGAGGCCAATAAAGCCAATGGGATTAAAACGTGATATTTAGCTAATAGCAAACCGATAACGTAGTGAGTGATGATCGACGCAGTTGTCGATAAGCTTCTCCACTGTTCTGTACTGAGACGTTATCCGAACAAGACTGCGGAATCAATAGACTTTTTTTCGAGAGTGTCCGTAAAACGTGCAATGTAACGCCCCAACATGCCGCCACGTGACCGCTCAGCTGTTAGGCAATTTTCGTTGGCCTATTTCCGTTGGCCTGAAGTCGACAGGAGCTCGCAGTGCTCAATTGCTTTCCAACATAAATCCGTCTCATGTCTGCGTGACCTTTTTCGCGTTAGGCGGCTTTCTCGCATGCCGTTCGACGCGTTTATAAAACTCTCGTAAAATTTACAGAGGACAAGCCTGGCGTTTATTATCGCCGTCGGCCGTTCCGCAGACTCCAAAAGCTTTGCTGTCAGCAGAGTTTTGCGTGTTCACGGCTTTCACGTGTGGGCGGCTTTTTGGCTTTTAAAGTTTTGGTTTGACCCAGCGATTTTTACAGAAGACGGTTTTTATTCTCAGCGTTTACCAATATTCGAGGCGTACGTCTAATGATCTCATTTTTCGCAACGTAGGTGAATCAACGCTGCTGTCAGCGGTATCCATTTCATAGGTATTTCTCGCGTATTTTTTCGATAAGAATAAAAATGATTATTTAAACTCGATAAGAATAAAATAACTAAATCAGTTACAGAACAAACCCGAAATACAATAAACGTAACCGGAAGACCCTAACCAGTATTCGGTAGAGTTCTTTATTTTTGTTATTAGAGTATTTGTGCTCGCGGAATTCTAACAGAATCTGTCAAAATCTGTCGGTAGTGTTTGATTGTGTTTGTTTCAAGGTACCTTAATCCTCTCCAGCCATTGGGCCTTCTGCGTGTTCGAAACACTTAAGAAAATCATGCCAAATTTAAATATATATGCTTCATCGATTCGGTTAATTACACATTAGTCGCGAACGATGAACCTCAAGAGGTAAACACAACACGACCCGTAATCTACGAGGCGTACTCGATCTCACCGGTGTCACTCAGTCTTGAAATTGCAGAGTTCGAGCGCGTGGTACAATTTGAATATCTGTAAAGGCCAAAGACCAGCTTCGAGGGCACCTATTTCTCTTTTTTAGACCGACATAAACTATTCGCAATACCCAGAGATCTTCGTCGATCGCTCGTGCAAGACAGAGCACAGTGGACTGGCCGATAAGGACCTTAATGTCTCTCTCCGTTTTCTGTGATCTCACTTTGTGGAAGATCACAGGCTTCCATTTGAATAACCATCAATTTCTTTTAGATCTGGATGTATTATAAACGATTTTTCTCGGCAGGGCGTTCTGTTTTCGGCGTGTCCCTAAAATCTATTCACCAAGGGAAGAAACTGCTTTCCTGATCGACATACACGGCCAAAGCAGACCACACTCTCAATAGTGTAAGGTAATTTCTCTACTGAGCTAACTTGCACACGCGTATAGCTACCCTGTAACCGTGAAGTGCATTGACCTCAGTTTCGTTTGCTAGATTGCAGACGAGCAAAGCATCTTCATCGTGCATGCATCACCGTTGATTCTTACCTGAAAGGCGAAAATCTCAACGTTATACACTTTCATGAACTGACAAACGCAAGCCAAAAGGTAGAATAATAGGCGTTTGGTAGACCAACATTGTTCTCTTACAATTAACATTTTGTTTTGTTGACAAAATGCCCACGTCAGATTGTTTCCCACGGCATGTTCTCGCGCCACCAATTCGAATTTACTCCACCTGCAATGTCTGAGCTGTTTATCGATATTCGAAAACTGTCCGAACGCAACCTACAGTGTTTCGTTCCGTAACACTCGAACATAGTCTATTTTCGATAAATGAACAAACGGACACGCTCCAACCTTTCACTGGTCTAATGGCACAACATCGCACACAATAGATGCAATTCCAGTTCGATTATCTGCACTCGCCACGGCCAAACATGATGTTAATAGTCACACACACACACACACACACACGTAGAATCCATCGGTAACTACACCACCGTGGCGGCACCGCACACCGCGAAACCCTCGTCCGGAGCTCCCACCTAGCCGCCCTACCAGCATCTACGGCATCTACGGCATCTACGGCTAATTCGGCTAATCCGTCGCTAAGAGGAGAAAGTCGAACATGGCCTCTTTTTGGTAGAAACAACAGCGCTAAAGCACCGCACTGATGTAGCATTGTTTGTATGCACCCTATTACACTGTCGGTAGATTTAACGCTTTGTCTTCTCGTTTCGTACCGTCTCTAGCAACGAACATTGGTCCACGTCGGTTCTCATAGGAAACGTTGACATTTCCTCGGTTTCGTTAGGCTTCGATAGGAAGATGGAAACATTTCCCGGTAGCCATCGAAATAGCCGAAGGTTGCCGTTTCGATGTTACGGGGTAGAATCAATCTGATGCCGCGAGCTGTCCAGTAAACGATTTAGTTGAAAAGCGTCACTATTTTCGTCGCTATCATTGTCATCGACCAGCACCGTTGTTTCGACGCGACTCTTAGTACAGACCGAATCCGACTATACGAGCCATGATGAAACCCATTATGTTCATCATGGCTCGTACCCATTATGTTGCGTTATATAAACAGAGATACAAACAAGGAAGGTGTCGCTCGCGTTGACGGCCCGAGCGCTATGATTTTTCAAGTTAGTTTCCGACTTCGTACGCGTACAGACGCACGCGGTCGACATCTGGGTGTGGACCCTCCGTGTGATATGACAGACGTTTGAGGGAATACTCGGTCGACACTTCATCACATCGTAGGTTGTTGTTGTTGTTGTTGTGGTTCTGAGGAGAAATTACCTCACAGAATTTGCATTGGTGACGGCGTCGTTTTGTAATTTCATAATAACTCTACACCAGAAACAGTTCGCTGCCGATGAGAGCGCGATGTTCGTTGGCTAGGCTACGTGTGCGTGATTCGGTAAGTGCATGAAGGCTTTCTTTGACTAGGGCACCTCTCCGGACAATCACCTCCAGACGTGTGACTTTGTGCTCCACAAGCACAAGTCTGGCGTCGACCATCAGCGTGCACGACTCGGCAGTCGCTTGAAATATTTGCGGCAGACTTGTCCAAGCGTTCATTTCACTGCTGAATGTAGTTGACCCCGCGGCGGAGAGACATTAGTTTGCGAATGGCAGAAATTAATAAAACCCACGCAGACACGCGAGGAAGGTCCTCACAAATACGAAGTCATGCGGCGTCGCTCAAAAGGCCAGCAAAATGCTGGGAGAGCTAATTATTCTATTCTCGGTTAGGCCACCTTCGTAGGCCTTGTTCCTATAGATGTTGACAGTTTGGCAGCGCCCACTGGTCGACAGGCGAAGTTTAGTTTTACCCGACAATAAGTTGTTGTACAGTTCCTAGATGATAATATTAATTGAAGGGAAAATAGTACGCCTCTATGCAGGATGTCGCGTAGGAATATTCCTTTATCCCTGTTCCTTGTGCCTTTTTACCTAGGCCGAGCCATTCCCCACCGCCATGATACTTTGTCTAGGCGGAACTATCGCCATTTCTCACCGCATGTAACTCGTTCCATCTCTTTTTATTATTTGCGCCTTATACATTTGGGACAAGCTCTACATTTTCACGTCTTACGAGACGCGTAAAGCGTCCGCGGCCGTGCCTGCCAAAATTACAGTGGAGCCTTTCTCCATCTCGTTCTGCCGACACCCGGACTTGTGCATGCAGCTTTCTTGAGCATCAGCCGAGTTCATTGTCAGGTTTCATGGCCATTCTCCTGATCTGTGTGTTTATTCCTATACGGAGTTTTGTCTTCATGGTTAGACCGTCTCCCCTTTCCAACCTCTCCCTTTATTTCAACCTGCTGGGATCTTGGCGCCCTCCCCCGGTCCGTATCCTCGTCTTCGTGCCCTCCATCTTCTTCTCTTCACGCTCTTGTGCTCCTTCGCAGATCATCCGCCTTGAAGATCACCGCTTGCCGTACGCTCGGAGAATCCTACTAACTCAAACCGTCCTTCTTGTTCAACCTTCGTGTCGTCCTTTATCACGTATAGGGCACGAAGGAGTGGGGTATCCTACGAGTTTCGGCGGAAGCCCGCTTTTCTGCCATGTATCCTCCTTTTTTTTTTGCCCCGATCAGACATTGTCGGGATCTGCCGTCGGCTGAGCCCAACGGAGGCTAAGTCTCCTCAACGGCTAAGTGCAATTTTGTAGAACCGCTCGAAAAAAGAAAGCCAGGAACAGCGAAACTCCGAATACACCTACTCTAGTCGTTTACTTCGTTCCAATTAAAAAACATATTCTCGTTCTCGCTTTGCAAGCACAATTTGAAAATGTGTTGAAACACCCGAGTGGAACGAACGCGTGTTGTTCACGTGTACAACGACTTAGCTAGCCCATAGAAGCACACAGAGAATAGAGAACAGAGAGAAGCACACAATCGTGTGCATCGAACGAGGATACGCCCAAAAAGTGTGGCCGGCCGAGTGGATCACGACGACACCATTATCACACATTTCTGAACGGGATGCTGTGAAAAGCAGAAACTCCGCCGATCCTTCTGGGGCCAGGGTATTTTTCCAGCTGGCCTTCAATATCCATCATCTGATTTCGGCATTCGCTCACGTCGTTTCTATTCGGACCTCACGTTCTGGCGACTCCTGTAGTTGATTGCTTCATCGGTAGCGGCCAGCAGTGGCTGGCCCGTTCAGGGGGGGGCGCCCACTATCCAAACGGGCTAAGGCAATCGTGGCTGGAGGGAGAAAACGAAAGTAGGAGGAAGAATAGTAGGAAGGATATTGGTATTAATATTAGGTCACGAAAGATTGTGCAATGCAGTGGTTAGCCGGTGATGGGGATATGAACGGTTGGAACGAGGCGCCCGCCGTCAACGCTCACCGGAGAATATCGATCGCGAGATCGCATTGCGGAAAATCGTCGACACGTCGAATGCTATTCAACATGGCGCCGAACACTTTGATCATTTGATACTGGGGCATTTGGCATTCATGCGACGGGAAAAACGGCTTTCGTGCCATATCGACAACGCGCGTGATCCTTAATAAGGCGACAACCCCAGGCGGTCATAAAAACGTTAGACTGGATGATGAACATCCACATTCGATAGAATATTCCACCATTAATGTTCAAGCATTGGCTACACGGTCAAACAATTAAGTCGAGCTTTGCTTTCGTTTAGTTTGGTGATCTGCTAGCGTGTCGAGTTCGGCTATCGTACGGCGGAATTCGTACACGAACTTAAGGAGGTGGCGGTTTGTGATGAGGTGAAATGAGGTGACAAAATATAACTGTGCTATCCGTAAGCGGGAGAGAGGAGTGCCAATGTAATAATATCCTAAGCACTTTCTCAATCGATTAGCAGTTGACTTTCAATATACGTGACTCCACACGATGTTATTGGCTTTTTTTTCTCCTCTGGAATTTCTCCAGGTGTAACTGTAAAGACGGATTGATTGCCTTTTTCTAGAAAGCGTCCCGTTCAGCTGTGCATCCTCAGAAGACGTCAGTGTACAGCTTGCCGACGACCCCCCAGAGACAAGCGTCTGCTGAAGTACGTAAGACGCCATCGAGGCTATCGCTTCCTCACTGGATAGCCCCTATGAGCAATAGAGAGTACCTTCGTTCTCCTTTTCCACTTCTGCGACCTCGCACTTTTCCCGAGTATGGCCACGCACAACTTGACTCCGATTGCTCCTCCGTCCGATGGTGACGCTCCGTTATTTTCTCTTCCTTCGCCCTTCTCATAAGGACTCTAGCAACCGAGACAGACTTTCCGGTTGATCCAGCGTTCGAGCGGAAATGTTTCGACGCGCTGTCTTGCACAGCTTTCACGCCACCGTGGCGACAGCCGAGCTTGAATAAACGCGAATAGAAGTAGATGAGGTCAGAGACCGAGAACAGGCTGATCGTGGCGGTTTGTAGATCGAGCAACCTCGACTTGCTAAGTGGCTCGCTAGGGGGACGTTCGTTGGGCTGATGCAGTCACGCGAAGTGCGAACATTGGAAATCGTCATGACGACGGTGGCTTGAGACATTGGAGACAGCGATGTCGAGATGCTGGCGAAAGCGTTGCTGTGTGAAATGCGGTTAATTGAGTTAGTTTGCTCAATAAACAAGATGAGACGAAGCGAGGTTTTGAGTGGGAAGGCATACTGTCTCTCTGTGTGTGTGTGTGTGTGTGTGTGTAAGGAGAGTGGTTCCTTGTTATGAACAATGTCATTTTGTATGCCCCAAATGCAAACGCAGAACGGATGAGATCTTTCAGATACGATTTCGCAGAAACGTTTGTCGAAATAGGCAATTCGCCAGAGTCTGCTCTCTAGAAAGACGCAAACACTTGACGGCGCACCGTAACGGCACACTTAGATGAGAGTAGACACTCTATGACAACGATGATGCAGGGCACTCACTCACGCCCCTCTGAATGTACGGTGGATAACTCTTGCATGCGTACACTAATCTATGCGGCAGTAGGATAGATTAATCTATGTATATATATATATATATACATATATGTATGTTTGGTATGTATGTGTACATGAAAATGCCATGGACAAGTTTTTCTCTTGGCCGTTGTAAACAGATAGAGTGGCTTTTCTCGGTGTTACGAAATTCGTTTTTATTTATCTATTTTTAGTCGCTTAGTAAATATTTCCCTCCTTCTGCGCTGGTCTCAGAGACATATCATGTACGTTTCAGTATCCAGCCTCGTGGGGCGAAAAATTACCTCTCAAGCCAATTACATTTTAATAACGGTGACGACATCGTTACGATAATAACGATGATCTATTGTTCTATGCGGGAACCGCTTTCACTACACAGATTAGACGTCGTCATTGGCCTCAATAGATCTTTTACCTACCCAACAGGCGGGTCCAGCGACCTTTGTTCGCATCACCGAACGCCATCCTACCGCCTTTGGATACAGTTTTCACTGGGAAGTGGAAAAGGTACAAACCCCTCACGAACTACGCATAGTCTCGCGAAACAAACGAGTAAAGCGAGACTCAGTTCATCGCCAAATAACCAATCCCTTCCATCCCATTTGCTAATGTCTGGTTGAGTTCGGCATTCGTCGAGATGTTGGCTCTGCCGTCAACAAAGCCAATCGTCAACCGTCCCTCTGCTGAGCACAGGAATAAACCTCGTCTCGCCTTTTTTCCCCCTGCCTACCGCAGCGACGATTGCATCTCCTGGCCCAGTCCACTTTTTCCCCTCCAACCTGACCACATCTATGCGGTGCCATCCTCGATACATTTAGTCTCCGTCTCCGGTGCGAGGTTAACCTACGCGAAGAATTGGTTTACATCAGCTCGCAAGTTAAACAGGCGAAGACATAGGAAAACCAACGACACACGGAAGCACGAGGGGGCACGATATCGGGGGCGCCAGACGGTGGACAGGGAGAAACGGTTAGAGACGTGTTCGTCTGTCTGTATGGGTGAATACAGGAGGCAGGAAGAAGCCGACAACCGGCGAATGGGCATCGAGCCTAGAAAGAACAAAGGGAAAAATTGGAGGTATATAGCCAGACCACGAAGAACAAGAACGTCAGAGACGAATGCGAGAAAAAACGATAGAGATGGAAGAGTCCTATTGCCCAACCGCTTCAGTTGCGAAGAGCCGAAATAGGCAGAAGCAGCAGCAACTGCAGAAGTGTAAGGTCGGGACGGAAGAACCCAGCGCGCAAAGCAAAAGAACATCCGAAGACTGCCGGATGCTTGCTCCGCCTTGATAATATTTCTCACTCGTTTCTGGATGTGGTGACTAACGACGTTTCTAACGGATAGATTAGTTGGAACCCATTAATTTCGTCAACGATAACCCAGTTATCTAATCGGGATGTCTTACCCTAGGGATTCCGGGCAACAATGTTTTATGACGTTCATCATATTTCAGCGGTCGGCATTGCACCCAGATAGAGAAACAATTCACTCTCAATCACTCCACCTATCTAATCGCGATCCGGTGGCAGCCAACTTGTGGATAGCTCCAGAGTGACTTTAGCATTTGGCATTCATTATTTGCGCATCATCCACCATTAGGGTGGATGGTTATTAGGAAAAACAGTCATCGCTCACTCAAAAAAGCACTGCTATTGTACTCTTGCCTTAGGTAGAGGGACAGGTCTAATTCGGAGGTCAAAACTGGCGGAGTACGATCAGATTGTTTTCGTCCTAAGTGCTCTTACGTTTTCTGAGATCATACGTGCGTACGTGACCACGTTCCTGATCTCGACACGAGTTAGACGGGGCGGTTTGATTCAAAGCTTTTTC
>MNPL01018132.1:82798-95409 GCA_002081605.1 Tropilaelaps mercedesae | reverse complement strand
ACGGACCCCATATAAATGTAAATGTGCACCGGCGGGGATCGAACCCGTGCACCTACGCGTCTCCTTTAGTCGCAAGGCGCATACGAATGCACCAAGCCACCAAGCTCGACCACCAAGGTCGATGCATCTAATGCATTTGAAGTTCCCCTTAGGAATGCAAATGGATCCATAATCCAACACTTGGAACGATTAAGCTAAGAAACAAACTGGTCGTTTAAGAGAAAGCTTGATATCAACTTGATAGCTTGATATAAACTTGGAGCATAAACCACTTTAGAACTTAAAACAATAGAACTCAGAAACGCCTTGGTTTTTATGAAACTGATCCAACGTATCGCTTATACAAGTTTAGCAGAATGTAGTTATGTATGCACAAAATCATCGGTTTAGTTAAGTATCCGATGAGAGATATCTACATTTTGACGAGCAAAGGCCTTGTCGGTCTGTATCGCAACGCCTTTACCGTTTATAAAACCCGGTGTCTTTTAAGGCATGGTCTCTACAGGTAATAATTAACTTAGTGTTTCATGACCACGACAGGGTCTAGAAAATGCTAGAAGATCAATTTAACGAATTCCTTCGATATCATTTCCATCTTTGTCAGTTCGTATAGTGCAAGAAAGAGGCGGAAAATCTGGACATGTCAAACCTAAATTCGAATATACTGTCTCGTTTATTTGACATTTTTCCATTCTGCCTTCACCGCAATTGGCTCTTGTGATATTGCAATATTAGTTGCTTGTGAGTGATATCTCAATATCAGTTGTCTTTGTTTCTTCGCGACCAGTATAGTTTTATGATAAGCGATTTGCACAACTCGAAGTTAAGGAATTTATCTTCTAGGTGGTTCTTCTTAGCGTTAGGATCCTTCTTGGTCCAGTCGTAAGTTTTGAAGCTTATTAAAATGCTCGGCTGAAATTACAAATCAAACGATATAAATCGCAAAGCTCTTTAAGCATTATCATCAGTACCATCGTAAAACCTCTTTCTATTAACACGGGTTTTTAATATAGCCAATAATTAATCCCCTCGCTGCAGAGGCGCAATTATTACACGTCGTAAAACACGGGGCCTTCACACGTGTGCAGACAATTTGTACCCCTTACCGTACATACTCACTTTCACTAGGAAATTAACTAAAAAACGTAGCATTCAAATTAACAGGTACCGAAAATTTGTAAAGAATTTCAAGAGAAGTTCCTTAGCTTGCGATGCATCGCCTGAAAGCTAGATCTGATAACCGGCATACTATTATATATCTCGTTTCTAAACAGACTTCACCGCTGTACGAAAGAAACAATGCGTAATACGTATAAAATCTGTATGTAAGGGATACGCCTGATCAGAGGATAACTAACCGACCTTTTTTCATTGCAGTGTCATCCAAGATGATGCACCAGCAAGATTTCGATTGTTTTTACATTACATTACAGAATCATCTTTATTTATATATTAGGTTTTCAAACGACGCCTAAAAGCCAGGGGGAACAGATGATTACCACGCTTGGTATGAGTCTTCTCAATACAATACGGCGATCTCTTTAATCCTTATCTCTGACGTTAGATACAGCAATCGCTATATTGATATCACTTTTCAAGCGCTGAAGCCAAGTGGCTTCATGATAAAAGTACAGGATGACGCGATGATAGTGATATGAGTTCAAGTTTAGTTTATTTACGACAATACACAGATTGCGAAACTTGTAAATGGTGGCCATTGTTTCGCTATTGAGGGTACAGAATTTCTAATGAAGCCGTCGATATACGACGGCGGCACATTTGGTTATAGCCATTAAAGCTACCATTCCGCGTCCAAAGATAAAAGCTCGCTTGCTGTGTAATTTGCAAGAGTTCACTGCAAGCCAACTCGGTTGAGACTATATGACCACTGTGACGGTTGATGTGAGGATTTGTTAGAATATCAGGGAAAAGCTGGATGCAATTCACTTGTCGCCCAAAAATCACGATAGGTAAATGCTTTATGTAATAAAGATAGGTAAATGCGTTTATGTAATAGCGCAAACCGAGCCATTACCCTCGTTTCCACAATGCACCTATGGGAAACCTGCAAAGTACTAGCTCATATTAGTGCCAAATAAGTTTTGTGGTTGGTTGGTGGGTACTTGAAAAGTAAAAGCGCAAGAGAGGTGGAGAGAGAAAATGTAAAAAACACTTATGATGATTTCATGATGTTAGCTTCGGTTATCTTTTCTCATATTGTTTATCCGTGTTCATTATTGAATCTTTCTTATTGCTTGCTCAAACAAGGTCATGTGCGGCCATTGTCATATGATTATGAATTAACGGCATTACAACTACGCGTCATGCAATGCTATGCTGAATGATATCTCATCAATTCAGCTAGGAAGCTTAGCTTTTTAAAGGTAAACTACGTCAGTTCAATCATCCACTCAGTATTAGATCAGTGAAGAAACAGTGCGCGGAAGCTCGACAGTCCGTTATTATTAAGATGTGGATCTTTTCGTATTATTAACATTTTGTAGAACAAGAAGATGCGTAGTTCAAGACGAATATGAAACATAGGTAATCCATCCCTTGACGCCTACGTTCATAATGTTCATAATCTTAAACAGGATTAGTCAATTGCCTATACAGTGTGGTTAAATGTCGAATTGCATATATCCTGTTCTTTATGAAAAAAAACGTCGAAGAAAATTGTACAATCTGTTTACTACATTCTATGCATGTTTGATGTACAGGGAGTGGTGCCCGAGTACTTCCGCCGATTGTTTGCTAATTCTGTACATTAGAACGGCATCAAATCAAAAGGTAGTAACTACGGCTCGATCTTCAATAGGTGTATTTTATATAATGAAAAAGTTCCTGGTTAATTCAACCTGGTAAAAGTCTTAAGGTCCTGTGCCACTATCGGGCTGAACCGGTGATCAGCTGATCACTCAAGCATATTATCCTGGGAAGTACCATTTTTGCAATCAGCTACTGCAGCTATACTGACACCCTCACAGTTGCAAATATTTGTGAAAGCAAATTAGAATTCGGCGAGTTCTTCTCCAAAATAATTAATTCAAAATTACATCTACTTGCTGTTTAGGTTGTCGAATTGAATTCTTCGTTGCAAAATTACTAGGCAATATTTTTATAAATAGAAAAGGAAACGCTCAAAATACGGCTTTAGTACTATGGAATTTAGCACTCTCATAAACAGAAGACAATGCTGTTTGTTTCTGTTGTACGAACATGAATATGAGAAGCAGCTATATATCCTTAATTAAATAAAATTAAACGAAAAGTGTGGAAAAATAGGGGCCACTATTGTGTTAAGGTTCACAGCATTATGATTCCAATGACCTCTTCAGTGATAGCGTAAGTTCCAATACACAGATACAATAATTGCCTGATGCGCTGCAACATGTAGTTCTTGGATACTCACTCTGTACGTTACTCTGAACTAGAATTGACTGGCTATAGATAACAGCAACGAGGGTTCCTAGGATTGCTCTTCTTATGACCACTCCTCACATTTATGTTCTGATTATGTCAAGGATCGTTCTCTCGCTTATAATGTCGGGAGTGATAATAGAGTAAAGAAAAATGGCTGTTATCCAAGCAATCTTGCGTGTAGCACAAACATTTTCCATCTGAGCTTCCCTTAATCTCCATGAGGCTAACTTATTCCACCCGAACAGAAGAAAATTCTCGGGTAATCAAACTTTTACGTAACAGTTCGGATCTCACGTCAGGATTTTTTGGCTCATTTGCGATAATTTTATTTAGTTATGCTTCCATTAAAAATAGAGTGAGTCTCAGGCAAAGAAATTTAAAAATCAGTTGTCATTTCCATCTGAAGCAGTAATATAAAGATCGTGCTTTTATTCTTTTCAGAGAAATCCGTGCATTGATTTAAAAATTACCTAAACGCTAAGTTAAAGCCAACGCGGCCATCTTCTAGATCAGTTGACAGTTTACTTAAAACTGAAAATTGGTATAATCGATTTCTAATTATGTCCCAAAAATTTGGCCGTTCGGTCAGTTTTCAACAATACATAGGCTTAATCACACGTGATTCTAATAATATTTCTAGAATTTTCTTGCTACCTTGCACACATCTCAAGTTTATTGGCACGCAGATATGCTTCTTGTATATTCGACTATCTTACGTCAGGACTTCCTTTCGGATTTAGCCAAGCATAAGAAATTTCAACGGATAGGGCTCAGATTGGGTACCCAAGAACAATTGACTACCGGGGTAGCTGCTTTATAAATACTAGAAGGACGTACATACCTTTTCTGTCGAAGTCCACAGCTCTTTATACCTTTTTCATTGTTTGGTTTTGCATATTTGAGAATTGTTCTCCGTCACAATACACTAACGAGTAAGGCTTCACTTCGTATGTCTGTAACCTCTTTGAAATAAATATTGTACGTCAAAAGTTATTCTGGGCAGTAATTAACTGCTTTATATAAAGAATATCAAAAATATTAAAAACTACACTGGAATCACATATATAATTAAATATTAAACAAAAGCAAAATTGAGTCTACGTTCAAACTTAAATGCCACTTCTTATACACAGAAAACACGAAGGTTTCATCGGTTCGTATACGTTCTTCGATGAGAATTGAAATCCTTGTAATTCTCGGGAGTCAGCAAAGCCACTTTCAACACATCTAGCTGTATGGCTGTTGTTGTGTGTATAGTGCTGGCACTACTGCAACGCTTTTTTATTCTGTCGGTCGACATCTCAGTTGAGAAGTCATTAACGGCAATGCTTTCTATTCATAAAACCAAGTATCCTTTAAAACATGGTTTTTATACGGTACCTACCAATACGTCTTGCGCTTTGCTTTTACTGCAATTGCCTTTTAAGAATTAAATATAAGCATGATGCTTATTTACCTAGTTTTGTCCGAGATGGTAGTGTCTATGCCACATTGACTGTGTAGTTTTATCATCAGCGGCTTGCATATCTTTTCAAGATCAATGAATTTTTCATCTAGCTCGTTCTTCTCAGCGTTAGGGTTTTTCTCCAGCCATTCAATCAGCTCTTGAATTCTGTGAACTGCTTGCGCCTGAAATTTAGAATTACAAACAATATCCGTTGCAAAGCTCTGAAGGAACCATCAACGCCGTTATATGAGGGAATCTTCTCTTAAAATATTTCTCATTAGAATCGAACAGTAAATTATCAAGGCTTATGCAGAGTTACGGGTATGACACTGCGAATAGGATAACAACTCGTTCGCATTAATGACGATCGCTATATACTTTAATTGCATGTTCCATTCTTTATATAAGTTTCTTTACATCTACTTGATGTGTGCGAATGCAGGACCTATGGCTCTAATTGCTTTTGTGTCATAAGTGTGTCATATGATCTTTTAGGGCTGACCATCAGCCGACATTTAACGTCCACGGTAGCCGTTTTTGCATTAGTTCGTAAGACGTGTCATATGATCTATGGGACTATCTGCATCCACTACTCGAGTTCTTGAGCAGGACAATCTGGCGCCATATGACTTATACGTTTGACGTGTACCACAATGATCCGTCGTCGCTCAATGTTGGCACCGTTCATCAAGACTTAAATGAACAAGTTATTTATCTTTCAAGTATGCAAATGAGGATAGACTCAAGAATTACAGTTCTCAAGGAACCATCATATGTATAAACGAAAATTTTACCGCGCCTGCATCGAGTGAACAAGGAACTAACCACAGCAGCTGGTATATGATACTAATTCGGCAAAACAAACATGCTAACTCGCAGATATACTAGCCAAATACGTGCCAATTTATCGAATCATTATACACAACGTCAAGAAAAGGATTCGCTTGGCTAAAATCACGTAACTTTAACGTTACGTTAACGTTTAACGTAACGTTAAAATGCGTCGATTTTATAATGAAGAATTAAGCAAATGGTTACATGAGCTTCAAGATTCTAAAGAACGTAGTAAAAGTAAAAACATATCGTAATATCTGGTATACCTTCCTACACAGAAATACTGCTTCTCATTTGTCTGCTATACAAACTTGATACCTTTTAATTAACGAAGAATGCACTATAAAAGTGCAACAAATGGCAGAATTAATAGTTAACGAAGCGTAAGTTCCTTCACCTTTTACATTTCACGTTTAGATTATTTTCTTCAGCACCTTTTGCTGATTTATATTATTAGCTATGATATTAGTGTTAAAAAATTGGCCATCACTCGAACACGTTTGCATGCAGCACTAAATGCAGCATTAAAACGAGCATTTACAAGCATTTCATTGAAATTTGAATAAGCTTTGTAAACACGATGAAAGGCAAAAATGCAAACACTTAGTAAGCGCTGTTTTTTGCATGTAGCGTGAGTACATAATATTATGTACCCAATCAATCTCAGATCGCTAATTACCATAACTTGCGTAACTTTTGTGTGCGTTGATAGGAGAATGTCTAAATACCTTTTCCTCAGGAGTTAGTTTTGTTCCACACTCACTGAGGGCATCTCGAGCAGCATAAACGTAGGTCTCAAGTTTGTGACGTGTTTCCATTCGCCATCTAATCTTGTTGTCTTCCTCTCTGAATTGTTCGGCTTCCTTCAACATTCTATCTATCTCTTCCTTTGATAAGCGACCTGTAAAAAATTATTCGTAGGTATAGCATTTCTCCGATCCTACCTCTCGATTTGTGGCATGTGAATATTTCTGCCAAAACTGCATGCTCCAACCATGTCATGCCGCCGTGCGTTTAATAACACACTTTTAATCAAAGGATTCCTACAATATAAGTAACGTAAAATTGTTTCTACAAAACGCCATTTTCTTGTAATCTCCGTCCGACCATAGTCTACAAGAATCATTTACCGGCAGAAATTTGTCAAAAATCCACTTCAACGATGAACTATAATGGCAGTGGGTTAAAATTCTCGCAAGTTTTCCATTAACCTAAGTGTAAAATCATTGTCACTGAATATGCCACAAGTGGAAAAAACAGGACTTAACGTCGAGAACAAGGAGACGTTAATTATATTTCCAGTTTGGACAAATGGCAGGGACTCATGAAGAAAGAAGATGTTTTAGATTGGCCCTTAGTTATTCAGCGCACTATCGATATATACGACATGCAAAGAAATGAACTATGAGAATACCCCGAAGCCTTGGGGAACGCTTACCAATTTTCACGATACACGTTAAATGAACTTTCTTATATAGTATTCCTCGTACCCATTAGAGGTGCAAGAAAAGACTGTCTTCGAATCTTTCGGGTTCCAAGGAAAAATTAATCCATAAAAAGCACTAATAACAAAATTAGCATTTTGGCATGGACGACAAGCTTGCTTTCTTCCTTTTTTCCTTTTTTCCTCCTTTTTCACATCCTATTTACGCAAAGACTCAAGCTAACCTTACATTCATAATTATAGTAATGCTCCTAATAGTTCGCTTAGTTGAAGCATGTAAATAAGCGTTAGACCACAAGTTTGTTACAAGATAGGTGAACTAATGAAAAGTAATACAGCATTCGCCCAACAGAGATAAGATATTTTTAGATTGTATGATCGTAAGGGATTCGTTCCAATGATATCTTACGCCTTTAACTAAACTACTTAAATCGTACATCAGCCGTGTAACGGGCCTGAAGTATGCTGTTAAACAGCTTCGGCCAGTTTGTGTTATAAAGTGGCATCGCCAAATTTCGTATCCCATCGTGCGTTATGTACCGTGAGCTTAGTACTAAGCCCGCGGCGTGTCGGCGCGCCCCACGGCGTGAGGTAATGGTGTGCCAAGTTCCGCCGTACCACCTTTATAATACAAGAAACTTGATAAAACAATTTTAACATCGCAAATGGCTAATTAAAAAACACTGTAGACTTTATGAATACATATGTAATGTTAAAGAATATACGACTTATTGACAACATTTTCCGACAGTATTGTATGAGAAAGTATGGCTGGAAACAGTTGTTCATACCTTTGTCGTTGGTGATCTTTATAGAGGCTTTTTTGCCTGATGATGCGTCATGGGCAGACACATGTAGGATACCATTGGCGTCTACTTCAAAACAAACTGTAATTTTCGGAACACCTCGTGGAGCAGGTGGGATACCCTTTAAATTGAAACAACCTAGCAAATGGTTCTCCTTGGTCAATGCGCGCTCGCCCTCGTATACCATTACAGTAACGCCTGGATAAATTACAAGGAGTAGTGTTAAACATCACCCATCGTCATAGTTTATAAAAACTTGTTTATAAAAATTGATTAATAATAATAACATAGTTTATCATATAACTCGCGACATAGGATTAAACAGTCTTCTATGAGGTCGTATCATCGACCCCAATCTGCATTCTTCCCAGACAAATAGTTCCCATCTAATTTGTCCCCACCAAAAAAACCCCACCAAACATGTGTGCCTGATGCCCTGGTGTCCATCCGTTGATTCGTCCAATTAGGTCTTAAAAAGACACATTGTTACCGATTTTAATTAGCGCAAGGTTACTGAGGGTACTAAGGAATAGGCGTTGATCAACAATCCAAACTTATGGTTATTCACTTTCCAGGGCTCATCTTCTGATATGCACTTACAATGCTATATAGCTGTTTTAAAGCTTGATAAGTGAAACATAGCTAAGAAAAGAAGATCAGCTAGGAATAACGTAGCGGTGGATAAATTCTATTCACCTCCATTCAACTTGCTGGGAGGTGCAAGCTTTGATGACTGACCTGATATTTCGATAGGGCTTGTAACCCGAGAATGAAACGAAGCACGCGGTAGATCGCGTTTAATGCAACTAGCCTAGTCCCAGCGTAAATTTCTCGCTTGGGTTTTTCGTGAGTGGAACGGTCCGTTACGGGCTCGTTGATAGAGGAGATCAATCGGATTACGACTGGCTATTTCGTCGATCACCTCTAGGATATTATACATGATAACATTAACCCGGACTAATTTCATATTTGGATACCAACGACAATATCATAATATCTTTATATTATTCGTGTGAGGCCTTGCATTCCAACCGCAGAAAAATAAAAAATATTTCGTTTTGCAGTGCACTAGGAAGTTTATAGATTTGTATCCCGTGCCACAGGCGTGCATTCTTACCTTTAAGATTGCACAACAAACGATTAACAATAACCTCAACAACAATAACCTATAATATTTTATTTTATTTTTAACAATATTTTATTGACGTATGGATTTACAAAAAGCACCTTTAGAGGATAGGCCTCCGACGACACTTTTTGCAATAACGAAACCGTGAAAGCAAGAACGAAAGACATTGTTGTGGATGGCTTAAACTATCATGTTGATTTAAGAACTTATAGAACAACATTATTTCATCATAATGCAAGTCTGATTGTGTTATACTTAAATTATGAGCAGGTCTACTGGCTGAAACCCCATGCGAGTATCTTACTAAAGATTGAACATTTTCATTAAAGCCATTACGAATAAGCGAAAAATGTTCCAAATGGTCCCACAGAAACCCGATCTACAGAGTAGATAGTGATTCCGTGTCTGTCCTCGTGGTTTTTGATAATTTCAAACTAAACTTTATAAAGAAAATAAGCAACATTGAGTAGCTATACTTCTAAACATTTTTTCACCAATTGAGAAATTGTGTCCAGTGCTTCTTTTTCAATTCATATTTAACGGATAGTAAGCTGAATGAACGAAATACGAGAAAACGAGATTGCTCCATTACGATCATATAACATACCTGTTTGATTGTCTTCGTATGTTGAGAAACATTCGGTGACTTTACAGGGTATGGTAGTGTTACGGGCTATGATTACACCCATTATACCACCAGCAGTCTCAATTCCAAGAGACAACGGCGTCACGTCCACAAGAAGAACATCGTTAATAGCCCGGTCTTTTTTTCCCGATAGGATGGCTGCCTGTACCGCAGCGCCATAGGCAACGGCTTCGTCTGGATTGATGGACATATCAAGTTCACGTCCATCAAAGAACTCTTTAAGCAAAGCTTGCACTTTCGGAATTCGGGTAGATCCGCCAATCATAACAATTTCATGAATGTCCTTTTTTTGCAGTTTGGCGTCGCGTAACGCTCGTTCAACGGGTTCTAAAGTGCCCTTGAATAAGTCAAGGCACAGTGTTTCGAACCGCGCTCGAGTAATTCTGGAAAAGAGATCAATCCCCTCATGGAGCGCATCCAGCTCTATCGTTGCTTCGGTGCATGAGCTTAGGGCTCTTTTGGCTGTCTCACATGCAGTTCTAAGTCGTTTCATAGCTCTGGGATTCGTTGATAGGTCCTTCTTCGTTTTGGACTTGAAGTCATCGATGAAATACTTTACCATGCGGTTGTCAAAATCTTCTCCACCAAGATGAGTGTTTCCTGAGGTGGCTTTAACCTCAAACATTGACCCGTCACCAACAGTTAAGATGGAAACATCAAATGTCCCACCACCAAGATCAAAAATAAGAACGTTTTGATCGCCCTTCAGTTTTTTATCTAAACCGTATGCGATAGCAGCAGCAGTTGGTTCATTAATTATACGCAAGACATTCAGTCCGGCTATAGAGCCAGCATCTTTCGTAGCTTGCCGCTGTGAGTCGTTAAAGTAAGCGGGTACCGTGATTACTGCATCTGTTACCTTCGAACCAAGGTAAATTTCGGCTATATCTTTCATTTTAGTCAGGACCATGGCTGATATTTCTTCAGGAGCAAATGTTTTGAGGTTTTTTTTAAACGTAACTTGTACTTTCGGCTTGTCATTATCATTGATCACAACGAATGGCCAGGTTTTCATATCGTCTTGAACTTCTCTAGAGTCGAACCGCCTGCCAATCAGCCTTTTAGCATCAAAAATTGTGTTTTTCGGGTTAAGTGATGCTTGCGCCTTGGCTGGATCCCCTATAAAGCGTTCCGTGTCAGTGAAGGCGACTACTGATGGGGTGGTCCGAAGGCCATGATCATTTGCAATGATCTCCACTTTGCCATTTTGGAAGACGCCAACACACGAGTAGGTTGTACCGAGATCGATGCCTACCGCAGCTGCAGGTGCCATTTTCCTGGAACTTGGATCAGGCGTATGTCGACATGGTTAGTCACCTTTAGCAACTTTGGCATATACATTCAGTAGTAAAATAGTGTAATCACATCGAATTTCTGAATTACAAAATCTGGTTGAAATTTCGCCATATCCTGTTTCGTTATGTGGGAATTCGCTATTCTCCCAAGAAGAGACGCAATCCAATGTGTTTGCTCTGATGTTAGCATTCTCATCATCCTCATCATTTACCCACCCCATTTTTTTTGAAGTAGAACCTATCAGCGTGTTATAAGAAACAAACTTTTTGAGATACAGGACATCCAAAAGGATCGTTCCGGAAAGCTCCACTGCTGGTCCAAATGTGGTATTTTGTGTTTCACTAGATTTTGGACATCCTATATTGCTACTTATTTTTCTTCGGGATGAAGACGCACTGATATAACGAACTAGTTTCATTCGAAATTCTATACAGTTTTCTAATCATAAGTTGTCCGTTGATGAAGTTCTTCACCAACTAATTCACAGTATGATAAAAGTGAGCACGAATAACAAAAGGGATTGTAGTGCACTCTTTGTATTATTTTTCGAATTAGTGTTAATACCTGAATTACAAACAATGTAAAATACTCTCCCGACCAATGGCCTGTACTTTTGGATATTCCTGAAGGCTCGAAATTAGAATTTTTAGGGTGGCTAGTAAAGAATTAACGATCTTTCGTAGTGTCAATTCCCTCCGTGAGTGGACCGTTGATGTTAAGTCACACCAAAGACACCACACAGAGCTACCTGCTTCCGGTGGCACTGAGGTACAGAGTTACAAGGTCCTTATCTGGTTCCAGAGAGTGCAAATCTCTCTTTTAAACAATAAGATAACTCGATCCCAACGATTGAGGCATCAAGAATTTATCTACATCCATACTTTGCGCATTTATCGTTTGCGCGTTTATCTCTTGTGTACTTTCTTAGGCTACACATTATGAACACACATTTTAACAATAAGTCAGCTGTAAAGCCGCCCTCTAAAACGCATACCGACATTATGGAATGAGATAAACTACTTGCTTTTTTTAAGTTTATCTTCGGTATAAACGCATTCACAATTAGCTTTTCGAGCCCTATAGTGTTTCTACTCCTAACTCTTTCTTCAAGGTATACAGCTTAATTAACATTAAATATACACATATTACATCTCGAGTATAACTTACTACATCAACTTACATACTACATCAAGTATAGCGTTGACTTTGGAACCTCAAATGCTTAAAAAAATGCTTCCAAGTTCAATTAATTAATAGAAGCTTTTAGATTTCGCATTGCTTGAACTGTCAGCCATTATTCGCTAGCTACTTAACCGCAATATAAAACTAACAGTTCGTCAGAATAGAAGTTCATTTTCTTATTTAAGACAGTATATATCCTGAAAGAAATATAGAGCGTCATTCGGCTTTTGGATGACGAAAGTTCATGATAAAGCACCTCATAATTTATACGTAAATCCAGAAATTCAGGCCAACTAGTCAAGCTTGTCATACGTTCTTTGTGAATAAGTTTACTGGTCTTCAATAAAAGAATACGTTAAGTTGAAGATGCGGAGGTCTCATGTGCAGTCATAGACTGCACATAT
>MNPL01018132.1:50137-82788 GCA_002081605.1 Tropilaelaps mercedesae | reverse complement strand
GTGAATAAGTTTACTGGTCTTCAATAAAAGAATACGTTAAGTTGAAGATGCGGAGGTCTCATGTGCTGACTTGACATGGGTGTCAGTCATAGACTAAGACAGAATCCATAGTAGCATCTACCATTAGACGAGAGTTGAATAATCAAGCGTGAAAACTGATGTTGGTTCACAGTAGCGATTAAAACCGACTAAGTCGCTTCACTGGGTTTGACTTTTTGTTACCTCCGTGAACTATTACCGTCTCGGTCCTCGACGGTAAATACCCATCAACTTTCTGAGAATTGTCAGCTAAGTTAGTCGCTGTTCATCCAAAACTCTTCAAATAGATTAGTTTTGCAAAATATCGTTAGCCACTTACTTAACGTTTCAGTGCAATTTTCGATTTTGCTTTTCCTTACGTGGCTGCCAGATAAGACTTCGTCGTTTTGCCGCTATAATTTTCATCAAAAATTAACACCTTGTTACGAGAAAAGCAATCACGTGACCAGTGATTAAAAATATAGCTATCGTTTTCAGAAATAGGTTTTTATTACAGTAAACGCATTATATATTAGATTAAGTATGCGATCGGGTTAGATCTTATGAAGTCATAAAAAGCGAATAGGAAAAGTATCTTTCTAAAAATAATTTGTATATTACTTGCAGCATTTGACAGGTCGCTTTGGCCAAACAGGTAAAGCTCCATCATGGTGCTACGTGCAAATAATCTTTCTTCCAGCCAGTACACAAGATGGGTGCGATTCGGAAATTTCGTTTGCCATCCATTGTACAAAACACAAGGTAAGCGGTCGGTTTCAACTGGGTTCAACTGAATTGATCCTAATATTAGATTACATCACTATATCCAATGAAAAATTTATTTCCTCTGATTAAATTTTTGTACATCATAGAACCTTTCAGATGTTCGCAATCATACAATGATGCCTAGCAAAGATATTTCTATTATATTTTTATTTATGTGTAAAGTATTTATGTGTGAGAAGAATATAAGTCATTTTTGTTTATGGGTTGTTTACAGCACATATGTGCTATATAGTAAATTAGCTGTAAAAGGTCTTCTGCTTTTCTATAAGCAAAAAAGGCACGGACGGCAAGCACTCTTTGGTTAACCTGATACGTTTGATTCTTAAAAGAAGCTTCGTTAGAAATTGTATGGAAATTTTCTATGCGTTTCAAGTATTTGTCCTTTTTCATATATTTGTTTGCTCTGCAATACTAGTGTAGAGTGGCCGATATCTTCTCACAGAATTCGGATTTTAGCATTTTAATTATGGCTGGACTGTTGTATGCAGCATATACACTACTTCTATTTTTTTAGAGCTGGCCATCAGCCAACATTTAACATCCACGATAGCGTTTTTTATTTCTTCTTAAGACGGACCTCATGAATATAAATGTGCAACCGCGGGAATCGAACCCGTGCACCTACGTGTCTTTACCGTTGTAAGGCGCGCGAATACATCAAGCCACTGAGTTGGAGACGTAGTATACAGTATGGCGTATTGCAGCCGTACCACGATCATATTATGCGAACGAGAAGTCTCAGTTATTAAGCAACAAGTGGCTTATATTATTGAATTTTTTTTTTTAGTATTTTTTAAATATGCTGCTGAGGACTACAAAAGCGTTTAAGACAAACAACCTTGAGCTCCTTTTCTGGGTAACACTAATTTTCATGATGGCTTTCCTAGAATAATTTTAATCGAAATATGATGGTGCATACTTAAAATGACAGAGCTCCGTTGCCGTATGACTCACAGCGTCGTGTACGTCTTATGCTGTGTGCGTACAATCTTGCTGAGACCTTTGACATACTAGGCTTGGTCACGGTGTCAATATAGGAGCTACCTATGCTAATATCGGTTCCTAACCGACCAATGTCAAGCAAAAATAATACGAACTTTTTGTAGTCGAACAGCGATGATCTAAAATGTTAACACTATTTTTATTTTTGACCGAATGAACTTCAATTTGCCTACGCACCGTGAGTGTGTGAGAGATAACTCGAATAATCTCCTTACGATCCAGGTATGGTGAGAATATGAAGTACTTCGCTTCTTTCATTTCTCCTTTCCCGTTGTTCTCCTTGTTTTTTTGACGACTATCGTTTTGTTCAATATACGCGAATAAAAACTAATTTATTTACCAATTTTGTTTGAATCAATGATATACTACACTTGTCGCATAGTATACAATGAGTATATTCATAAATAACAGTGAAGCTCGTGAGAACGAGCTGATAACGGATTTCTGTTTGAGCACGACTAAGAGCAGCTCATGCTAAGTGCTATATAGTCCCTAATTAAACTAAGCTAAACTTGCAAGGAGAGCCACCGAGGTGACATAAGTATATTTTGCCGCATGGTATCTTCTGCACCAAGACTGCATCGCATACATATACATGTGAGAGCAGGCTCGTGGTAAACGGCGTGAAAGTATAGCTTGTGATTGAATCCATGCACAACGAATCTTATCATAACGTGCCGATTCAATCTATTCGATCTCTTCGACGTGCCATTGTTCATTGCACCAGTGTTTAGGAAACCAAGATAGATACCCGCAAATCTTCTTTCCCGAGGCGAGAGCATTTCGTTGTAGATGGAAGTCGCACGGAGGTCAAAGCGGCTCCTGAACTCTTTAAGTGAAGTGTGTCGTGGAGTTCTTGAAGAGTGGAATGTCAGTAAAAAAATATACGAGTCTGTTTCGGGTCACACTGTGTAAGACGAGAACTCTTTTGACATCAGGGTTCTGGCGATTCTAGAGCTCGAGGCCTACCTGGCATAAGTTCTCCCAAACAATCTTCATTCCATCTGCGGCCATCGGCGCGACTTCTAAATCCAGCAGACGCAGGGCTGTTGAGATAAATAAGAGATAACAGTTTTTTTTTATCATTTTCACCACAGACAGCGCCTTTTGGCATCCTTGCATTAGGTGAGCCAGAAAGCAGGTGCCTCCACCTGGTAGTTGTAAAGGTAGGTACGGGACTTTGTTGACATAGGCAAAAGCGTGGCCATTGGTTGTACTTAAGGCTGTTCTCTACGAATACACGTCTTCCACGTTTGAACTTGTTCGATGACGTCTTTGCCCTATTGCTAGTCAGTCCGAGATCAAGAGACTCCACTTGAACTACCACATGGACCTGAAATTGACTGCAACCATAGATGATTGGGTCTTCCGCATATAAAATGACGATGACCAGATTACGTTTGCCTCAAATCAAGGCTGGCAGGTCGTTGAATAGAGCCGAAAACAATAGCGGGCTAAAATTATCTTTTTATATCATTCTGGATGTTTGAGAGAAGGCCGAGCGCTCCCTCGCTCCATCGTCGATTCTGAGCTTGTTCCCATGTAGGATGACTACCAGTACGTCTAGGATGTTAGGAAGGCTCCCATCCGTGCCAAAATCTCCAACAACGTGACTCACGGATAGAGTCAAAGGCCGCCTTGAAATCCACAAACGTTTCGAACAATGACTGCGAGGGTTTAACAAAGGCCCGTTTGATGTCTTTCAACAGTTCAGAACACGCTGTCATGGTAGACTGGTTACATCTGGCGCCATGCCGTTCTCTCGGACTAACTGCTATGGTCTCTAGGAATTGGAAAAGCCTTTTTGTCAGAAGAGACTACAGCAGCTTATAGCAGATACTTTTCTTGGCTATGCCTTGCCAAGAGAACTGCTGCGTTAGATCTCCCCTGTCTTTCGGAATAACGAGGAGTTTGGCTCCGAGCCATTGTGGGAGAGGGATCCTATACGGAGGCACTCGTTAAAGAGCACTGCCAAGAAGGTACCAGGATGATAGCATCCTTCAGGTGTTCGTTCCTGACTTGATCAGGATACGTCGTTTTATGATCTTCTATAGATCCATACATCAAGTCTTGGAGGTGTGAGACAAATGAGATAATCTCTGTACCAAATTGTGCCGCCTGTACCTCGGATCGCTTTGTCATTGACTGTACTCTGCATACTTATTTTAGCCCTACTGTCGATAGCTTTCGTGAACGAAACTGTAACTCAATAGCAAAAAAACGTCTTGAGGCGCTATTTTCTTTTGATTACATCTTCGGCATTTGAAATTCATGGTGGTGCGTAAAGTTGATCTCGGGCTTTTGAACACAGCGAATCGAGCGAGGGAGCATAGCATATAAGGAAAGTATCTGATTGTCCTTAAGAAGACAGCTTTCAAAACTGTTATCGTACCTGCTAAGCGCAGTAGCAGCTAATTGAAATTAAAAGCGATTTTAACGTTTAATAATGCTAAAATGTGTTAATAATGCGCGACAGTCGTGTCAGCCTGTGCATCATTCAGAAAATGAATCAAATTTTCGTTAAAGACTTGAGAATTGTGCATTTGCAGTTTATTCAAATTTTTGTGCGTCTTCTCCACACATAACTTACATTTGTGGCTCAATGCAGGTTACTAGAAAACTTCAATGAGCGCTAACCAATTGTCAGGATGATTAGAATGATAGCAACTGTAAAAATTGCACCTCTACGGTGTTGATCTCATTTTCTAACATAGCTAATGAATTACCTGCGTGTTTAAGCAATTTTATAAACAGTCCTTGTTACTAGACTTGAATCTATAATAATGATCATTTATTAATTGTACCGGTAGTGTGTAACACCGTTTGCATGGAGTGAATACTGGATTTGAGGTAACCGAACAATTGATTAACGAAAGTGGTAAAGTATATATTTAAAAATTTATTGATAAAGGTTACACGTTATTTGATCACCGACCGCACTGGCTTAAACTTGAGTGCATGAGTCTATAGTGAACGGATGTTTGATCCTTTATAAAAAAAAAAACTTGATACAAAGTAACTTTCAATTTCGCGTAAAATATACTGAGTTTAATCAAAGTTTAAGTTTACAAAAATTCATCACGTGTATTAATACATGCAAATGGTTTTATTTTTTCGCGTTTTCTGCTTTATATTGCGGTACAGCTAAGCGGTGTAAAAATTTCAATTTTTTTACAAGTAAAAAACAAGAAAAATAGGCATAGAGAGGACGCCGCTAAGTATTTATTAGCTGAGTTCTGCCATAGGTGAATATTTATTTATTACATTAACTTTCGATTAATATTAGATTATAAACTGTATAAATAACATCTGCATATTCAAGCAAATATCTGTGGTAGAGGGTTCCAAGCAAATAAATTTAAAAAACAGTGTATGTTCAATGCTTTGAGATATAATTAGTATATAACGTATTCCTGAACATTTGAATGTGGCTGATGCTCAATAGCGAACGCATCTAATAAATAGCGCAAAAAATGCTGAGTGTAAACTCACAGCACCATAAAACAAATCAAGTTACTAAGGTTATAAGTGTCATATAATTGTTGTTGTGGGTATGGATGGATGTGTATTGTATTTTGTATCTGGATTGTGGCACAATAGCTGTGTCATGCTTGTGTAATTAAGACCATAACCATGGCCTAATAACCAACAAAAAACAAGGTAACACTTTTATGATCTTACCACTAATTCAGTGTACAGTATTCAATCTGTCGCTCTTCTGCTTTTTTGCCTATGCTTGCTTCGATGCATTCGTTGTTTGCTTTTACATTTGTATTTTCCATATCTTCTACCAAATGATGCCCAAATTATTCTAACCACATATATTTTGTATAGGCAGTGTAGATTAGAAAATTATGAGCATTTGAGCATTATTAGTTACAGACAGATAATATCAGCTTTATCGCTTCTTCGTTTCTGTATTTTATCCGATATTAAACATACGATGAAGTTGAATTTAACTAGCGTGAAAGACAGTAATAATCTCTACTCAAATAAAGCTGCTGAAATACGAATCGGGCTTGAAATCGCCACTGAAAATTTCACTTCTCTTCGGACTCACCGAGTAGTACAAACAGCGGAAATGAAGACACTTGTATATCGTTTACATACTTTCTATGTTTTTTATATAACTTCGATGTTTTTCATAAGCATTGCATGTCCCCCAATTCCTCCCGTTGATCCATAAAACGGCCTCTCTCTTTGATGTGCTTGCGATTTTCCTTGTAAGTTCCCTCCATTCTTTTATGTGTTTACGATTGGCTTTGTAAAAGGTGTAACGTCAAACCATAAGAAATTACACAACCATGTGTAGGCTCATTAATTGAAACTGACAGGTTGGTCCCGTCAGACGTAGTTGCAACATAGTTGTTTATGTTATGGATATATGAGAGTTGATTACGGACAAAGCAATTAAGAGAGAAGTTCTTATATAGAGCTTACGGTTTTCAAAAACACTATGTAAATAGAAACAAAATACTGATCAGTATCCAGATCAGTATCCAAGTTGCGAGTTTTTTCCACAATATTCACATAAACAAATGACTTTTTTTCAAATGCTGTATGACTTTCTATCGTCCGCAGAAACCCGTTCTATACAGCACGGCTCTGACACTGTGAAGTCAGGGAATATTTGTAAGTATATTGCGTATGAGTCACGAAGAAATATAGATCTGTCAAATGAAGAAGGCCGTTTGTGTCATCTCGTTCAAATTCCAACATCTGTATCAAATGCGTTTTGAGGGCTTAGATTTTCTATTTATAGTGTAAAGGAACTCAAAAAATGATCTCATGGGTATAATTAATTTTTCTCCCATAAGTAGGAAAAGGAAAAAGGGAAAAAATCAGGAAGCTTGTAGAAGATTTTAAAGGCACAAAGGCTCGAAAACGTAGGTGAGGGAAATCTCGAATTAGATTGTTCAAAGAATGGCGACGACAAAATAATCGCCGCCAAATATGTTCTGGATCGAAGCAGAAAAGCTAATAGAAGCTCTATGGCATCCATAATAGAGAACCCGTGGTATACGTATTTTACTTCGTCGCAAATTTGCTACTACTGTTCTCATGTTAATGGGTATTTTATTATTCAGTAAATAACTCTTTTGTTGTTTACTTGATCAACGTAGTTCCTCTTGTAAACAGCTTCTTATACATTGCTACACATATGCGAAATTATTTAAAAAAAAAAGGTTTAGAAATTCTTAAAAAATCACTTGAGATTTTGATTTTTCACTTTTTTTTACTATCGACAATTCGAAATTCTGAAATATTTAGCTTGAATTGAATATAAAAAAGAACAGACACACAATTTAAATTTTTGTAAAACGTTTCGATAAAAATTATGTTGATGGTGACTGACTTCTTCTGAGACTCACCTCACTCTTGATGTTGGCAAGCAGATTCGTTGCTTGTGGGCTATGGAAATATCCACGTGGCCAACTAAACTGTTATATATGGTTAAGGTAACACTTATGTTATTACAATAACTGTAAATTTTGAAAACAGGTATAATTAATATCAATGATGTTCCATACAACACTTTTCATACAAGCTTTTCAATGAAAAAATTAAATTTAACACCAAGTAATACGGCAACCAAGTTGGAATTAAAATTCGACAAACTTTCCTCTGGGTTTGGTGCAGAGTATGCCTAACAATCGATACACACCATGTTGACGATGAACAACAATTTTTCAATTAAACGGTTATATGCAATTTGAACCCTACTCTTTGTGATAACTATTCTATGTTTGTCAATACCTCAAAATCAGTTTCTTCAATAATGTTGAAAATTACAACTAATTACTTTCTTTCCGAGCCTAAGCAGCATGCAGAATAAGCCCCTCGTTCATACGGTAAGCATTTTCAATGACAAGAAAAAATGTAAAATTTCTAAACAATGTGTATCCGTGCCTATATGCAAATTCGGAACCTTATATGCAGTCCATAGATTGAATCGAACGCTTAAATCGAAATGTTAAATTTGATGGGCGGCTGATAGTTTACATAATTGTCGTACTTTCTGTTTAATTCTATTGTAAAAGACCTTCTGTTTCACAATCTTTAGCAATAAACATCGTATGCAGATTTGGTGCAATGGTATCACAGCAATTCAACTATTCAAGGTTCACGTTTATCGTCTTTAGATAGAGTATGAATACTGAGAAATCAGTGGCAAATAGTAAATTACAGAATAAGTTTTAGTACGCTTCAATAAGCTTCAGTAAATTAAAGAGTAAGTTTTCAGATACCAAGTCTAACCAAAAACCCAGGGACTCGGGTAAACCAAAATTAGTATTGCACTAAGCAATGATCGTTCCAAATATTACACATCCCCTTACATAATATTATGATTATTAGTTAATAAAATTCAATTCGATCAGTTACATATTTACCGACACAAGACTATAGAACGTACACACACTGTACATTATAGAATTTAGAGCAATATTACAGAGGTAAAGTAGTACTTCAGAAACCAAAACTTCTTAAGGTTTTTAATAATCATAATCAAAGTGGTCTCGAGTAGACAAATTATGTCGGGCCTACAAAATATTCTTTTAGTCTTCGTTTAAAAATCCCAATGGAGCAACCTAATATGGGAGTGTGGATTGACAATTCATTCGAGATTGGTGCACCTTAATTGCCGAACCAACTTATGTTAAAAAACGAAATTTAAGGTTTACTAATTTATAACATGTCCTATAACCCTCATTTGTATATATATATATATATATATATATAGGGTTATAGGACATATATATATATATCTATATATATATATATATATACAGAACGAGAGAGAGAGAGCAAATTGCAAATTTTAATACAAGTTTTCATACTCCCGAGTCAATTGTGTGAGTGTGAATTTAATACAGACATGAATGATTTCATACATCCATGTGTCTATATTGATTCTGAAAATTAGCTTGAAAGCATGACACTAAAAATATTTTCCGCGCCCAATCGGGTATTAAACTCAGCTTCTTCCTTTTTCTTCGTATCGTATCGAAAACCAGGCAGGTAATGTATGGCACTAATTATAAACAAGTAGTATATTGTCCACAACGAATTGCAATATTATACGGTGACAGGGCTCTCCGCAATATCTTTTATTTACCTATCCTTCTTTTTTCTACCCTTGCCCGCTGTTTTCTTAGTTTTATATGCTATATATTCGATGTGCGCTTTTCCAGTCAACCCTTTTGCCTGCCGGGTATTAACTCTTTCCCCTATCTTTATTGGAGAGTTTTTACGAATCAACTTGACTCCAATTAGGTATGTAGCCTCTCATTTATGAAGTGGCTAATTCTAAGCCAGTACTCGTTATCCGGTTATCAATAATTTCTAGCGACTAATTGGAAATACCTTCTAATTCCTCTTCATTGTACACTAAGGTCCACAGAATTGGCCCAAGAACTGACTTCTGAGGAATTCCTGCTTGATTTTATAACGCGCGTGTTCAGTTGTCAACGCCCTTTCACTCAAATAGGAGTATACAGTTCTTCGGAGATACGCGGAGATGTCTTTCTTTTTGAGAACCTTATGTACCTCGTTCTAATTAACAGTGTCAAAGGCATCGCGTACGTCTAACAAAATGAGCAGTACGAAATTTCGCGGTTCCAAAGGTTTAAAAGTTTCAGGATCATCCACGTTCAAAACGTTTTTAGGTGCCCCTATGGTACTTTGATCTTTTCGAAATTCGTACTGAAAGTCGGCTAGTCCTCGTTCCTCTTTTATTTCTTTGTTCAATCTGTCAGCTAGAACATTCTCCATTTGTTTGACTGTCGTATTCTCCAGGTAAATAGGTAGGCCTGTGCCCCGGTCTTTTTTCCCGCCTTGGAGATAAGGGCCAGTTTTGCCCCTATTTGGTTGAAAATAGGTCTTCAAGCAAAGGTTTGTTCACTAACGTTCTGAAGTTTTTTGAGTGCTACTTGACAACAAGCTGACGACGTCAGTGAGTATGCCATTAGGATCAGGGGCCTTCTTAATGCTCAGCCGTTCGCGAGCTGCTTCTATCTCTGAGTTACCTCGTGTATGTCGTTAAGATCAACGACAACGGGGATGGTGCGTACGTGTGCTTGCCGCGGAAAGAGGCCGAAAACTAGATCATGTTCCGAATTTGCGGACAGGCAGGGGGTGACTTTACCCGCAACTGCTTGGTAGGGGAGACCCCAGGAGTCGATGTCAACGGAGTCGATAAGTTCCTTCTAGTTTGCCGGCTTATTCCGCTTGATCAGGGTGCGGAGTAGTGGCTAAGGTTCTGTAGAGCTTCCAGAGGTCACTGGCTTTAACTTCCGGCTTCTCCCAATCGATCAAGTCCCAACGAGCCTGAAGGGCGCAGTCTCGTGTAGCGTCTTCGTAGGTGACGCATTGTTGACGCATTTCGGACACGTTTGTCCACCAATAGTTAGGCTCCTGCATTTTTCAGACAGGGGTGTTGGATTTGGTCGGTGAGAAGCCATCCTAGACGCCTTTGTAGAGTGTCCATTAAGTCCTCCGTCAAACTTTCCTACTCTCCCTCACAGTCTTCACGAAAGACCCTTTTGAGCACATTTGCGTCAAGATGTCTGGCCTGTCAACTGCTGTCTGTTTTCCGTTTTCTTGGAGGTTCGGAAACTGCGCTCACATTAAGTGTAATGTATCTGTGGCCGTTCAGAATCTCCTCATCTACTAGCACTTTCCAGTTCGTTATACTGTAAAAGATAGACTGAGTAGTTATGGTAAGGTCCAAAAAAGGTACTTGGTCGCGTCTGACTAAGTAGGTCGGAGAAGGATTGTCGCACTGTTTGAAACTAATCGTGATTGAAGTTTTTACGCAATCGATCTTATTTACCCACTTTGACAAGATTGTAACAGCCAGATTAGAGGAACACCTTTCGTCGATAGACTTTTCTTCGTCTCTTGCCAGTTTACGTTTCAAAAATCACGCTCTACTGAATTAGCGTTAACATATCCATGGGGATTATGAATAGCATTACGAATAGTTGTTGCTGTTTCTATGTGTAGGTTTGCGACACTTCTCATTCCCCTGGATAAACTTCGTTCTACACAAGACGTCATCTAAATGTTTTGTTAGTAGGGGATACTACGAATGCCGATGATACGCCACTTCGTTTTTTGAATCTGGTCATCAGCATTTTAGTACGGCGTGCTGGCAGCATTAGCAAATATTGAAGGGGGTATAAAAATTCGGTTGTGCTGTTAATGAAAGCAAATATACTACTATTTGCTTGCTACATCCACAGAAATTATGAGTTGAGTTAATACCGATTTCGTCAGCAGTTATATGTCATAAGCTAAAGATTCAGAAAAACCCTAAAATGGCAGGAATATTTTGGCATTCACGCCTTAGTAAAGCAATGGTCGCATCCATCTTACATTTTAGAAAACTAAGACTTTCTATCCAGGGTCTTCGGCTAATCCATCATAGTTATTCCTTTCCTCTGCTAGGGAATATCAATTTGAGGTAGTGGCAATCGAGTCATCATTCGGGCAGCATCAGTCATACAGAATGAGGTTATCAAAGTTGTTGTAGCGAGAAGATGTAGAGGTCAGACTTAAACGTGTTTGTAAAGTACAGCCCTTTAGTCAATGGCAAGGGCCACATTATGCCTGAACCCCTGGCAGCAGGGAACCCCGCAGACAACACCGAAGTGCTGCTAACTCCGCGCCTCATCGACCTTGGTTGAAAGCCAAGGTTAATAGCCGCAGCCCTCGCATGGGCCAAGGTAGGGCGGCCAGCCTTCAGAGCTGACTACCGGGATACCTTACACCTTGCCGTACCGCCTGCTGCGGACGAGTTGCTTTTGGAGGAGTACAGGGTGACCGACTGCTTGATGACGCAGCGATCGAAATTTGTACCCTCCAGCCCTCTACCTGTTATTTATTTTTGCATACTACGCTCTTGGCTTTCAATATGACTAAGGGTTGTATCTCATGGGATATTTCTTTCTCAATTTTATCCATAGATAAAACATCGACCCACTTCGCAATTATATTTCAGAGGCTCGAAGTCCCAAAACAGTCAAATTGTCATAACAGCCACTTAGCTTGAGTGCCGTCAAAAGTTTTAGCATCAGCTTTTCTGAGATGCATAATTAGCCATGTTTATAGAATATGTACCGAAGTTCGATTAAATTTCCTGTCAAGATTATTATATCGATTTTACACACCTTGGTTGGTACCTGGTTATATTACTATCTCTATTCGGTACACCAGAAATCGGTTCCGACTTGATTGGACTTTTTCGTTTGAAATGATAAACTTCGCTTTACTATTTTATCATGATAATACTCATGTACTTTATAGATAATTATATCTTACATTGATTTTAGTTCCAACAATGTAATAAATAAAATACCGTTGTTTGGAAAACATTATGCCTGTCTAATCTAGTGTATTAATTTCGCTTCTGACATATTGTCGTTGAGTTTATATGCTTGATATTGCAGTATGCACTTTAGTAACGAGTAAGCCCCTGATGCAAAAAATTCCTTAGAGATTATCCGCACGAAAATTTCAGTTCATTATTAGATCGCAAATAGCGTTTGCGTAGTGGGGTTTTCAGGTAATAATACTTGTAGTAGCAAGCTTTTACTTTGGCTAGAATTCAAAGGCCATGCGAAGGATGCGCATGCTCCTTGGGACGATTGTAATTTTAAGTAGGTTACTTTGCCACTGAGCATTTTATTTTTAGATATCGCAAATGCCACAACGCGATTTTTCTTTCATTGGCCACGTTTTGGATATAGTATCTGCCTTTTAAGCCATAATGACCATATATCTCATATGGAAAATGGAACTTAATTTTAGAAATCTCGGATGATTCTTTTTAGTTCTAATCGTACTTGAACAAATAACGCTAACTAACGTCAAAAATTTCATATTGTCTAACGATTTTTTTAAAGTTTTATTAAGTTAAACTTACATAATATGTCAGACGGAAACGCTGATTTCGACGTAAAATATTTTAAACCTATTTGCACCTCGATCGATAATCATTTTCGATAATAAATGCCTGAAAAAACTGAACTTCTAAAATCTTTATCTAAATCAACAGCAACAGAACATACTACAATACATCGTTTCTGCGAATAATCATGACAGGTGTATTCGTGAGATATGACTGCATTGCATTGTATTGATGCCGGTGGTAAAATCGCTGAAACATGATACTGAATATCTCGCTTACTTTAAAAGCCAATCAAAAGGGCCCGTATGTCTACTGTGTATATATATATATATATAGATATGAAACCGCTAATGCACACAAAATATAAACTGTTTCATTGTCGCTCGAGCAATGTGGGGGCTTTGGCATCCGCCCGTGCGTTATACTTTATCCGGGGGAAACATGTGGTAGACATTTTGTGCATATACAGTATACGTCTTCTAGTCTGTATCTCAGGATCGAATCATCGGAGCCCTCTGTTACTTTATTGCTGTTGCTCTTGCCACGCTCGCTTTTCCTACGACTTCTTCGCCCTCTTCGGACGTTCAACTACCTAACGCAGTGTCTCTAGTCAGGCTTTTCATGCTTCGCATCGTTCCTGTCCGAGAGGATGCCCGCTGTGCGCGGTCCACTATCAAAATTCCAATATCACAGCGACTGCAGCCGTAGGCAGCAACGTCAAAGGGTAAAACGAAGGCCTCGCTCTAATCACTCTTCAGTGTTGTTGCCGTTTTAGACCAAACGGCTGCAACTATTGGCTCCCCTATGCTTTTCTATATCTTTGTCGGCTGGTCTCTCACACATAGAAAAGACACCGTTTGGCGAATCGTGATACATACTGCCTAGAAGAGCTGTGGCTGTCGTTGCTCCTAGAAGAACTGCGGCGGCGAAACCTGTTTTCTTCCTGATATTCATTTGAACGACGATGAGAAACAGCAGCACGAAGGGAACGACAAGCTGTGTTATTGTTGTTGCTCTCTCATGTTTTTTCTAGTCTCTTTCTTCTTTAGTTCGTTTTCATTCGCGTTTACCTATTATTATACACACTTCTAGTCTGATGGTTTCTGCGTTTACTGCATCGCCGTGCTATTAAGCGGGATGCCGTTGGCCGATAGAAAGTGCGCTGCCTGTTAGAAGCTTTTTGCCATCACCATCATCATCGTTTCCAGACTTCTTCGATAGATCTATGTATCTTTATGTATTTATAGCAGATCCAACACATTTTGAGAAGACCACGCCAAAAGTCAAACAAACAAGTAACGTATAAGAGCAAATGTTTAATGAATACTCGAACGTCGTGAATCCCCACTACACCAAATACATGAAATACTAAAAATACAAAATGAGTTGTCATCATGATACAAAACAAAACAGAGTAAACGCAACCCACACAAATTGAGTTGAAGTTTTTACTGAACGCAGTAAAGGCGGGTTTTAAGTGCGCGAATTTGTTAACGATATTCCACTTACCTAGTTACTGATGGATATCGAACCTCGATCGGTCCACACATCATTCGCAACAGCACTTTTTTCTTTTTTGATCTATTCAGTCTGAGAAATTTTTCGCTTTCTCTCGTCTAGCTACCAAAAACATTTTGAGCCACTTCCAGCGCCACATTATCCATATGGTATCCACCATTTGATGATGGTTCGTCGGCTTCCATCATATTTTCATCATCTCCACCGGCTCACATTTTTTGATCCCACTTTAGTTTCTATGGTAAAAATCGAACGCTATATGCGTAATTCTCTGAAAATCTCAAATGCATCAAGTGTAACTTGTTGCTGTATGCTACCATGGGAAGTTTCTTTATAGAGGAGCCAGAATTAACTCTTACGCACTAGGTGTCAAGAAAAAACTTAGTCAGGCATTGCTACCAGTCTTCATTACTCTTTTTACTACCATTAATATTATTGTTGACCAGTGACCACCTACCTATAATATCTGTTCAATTCCGCTGGTTCCCTTATATCCACTCCATCCGACCAACTTTGTCTCTCTTCCATCGCAAGCATAATATTTTTTAGGGCTGGCTATCAGCTAACATTTAACGTTCACGGTAGCGCTTTTTGCATTACTTCGTAAGACCGATCTCATAAATGCAAATATGCAACGGCGGGGGTCGAAGCTGTGCACTTAAGTCTCTCCTCCGGTCGCAGGGCGCACGCTAATGCATCGAGCCATCGATCTAGACCCATTGTAGACATATGTCTGTGGATTCAATCACCTGTCTGCGAGCAGAGACATCGATCCTTTGTGGTAGTGTGGCCACGGGCCTACTATAATAGTTTCTTTTTTTGGGACTTCGTTTCTTCTTATTGAGCTTCTTATTATTTTGGGAGTGAAAAAAATGCTTGTCGGTTTTCCTTACACCTCTCGTCTCGTTCGGCGGTGCAGTTTCATTAAATGTCTGTGTCTGTGAGTGTGCTTCTGAATTGAATGCACTGACAGTTTCTATTGGATAGCAGTATTAGTTGTTGCCACGAATACTGTTGAATTGAAAAGGGTGGGTTTCTTTTCTGGGCGCAGTTTTTGTAACTGAGATAAAGCGATAGAGAGAGAGACAGGCAGAATTGTATGAAGAAATCGAATAGTAATTCACTGTGGCTGTGTCCAATGGCTCGTGTATTAGAACGAGCAACGTGATAGAAATATGCAATAGGAGGGTAGAAATGTATAGATTTATGCTGAAAAGTAACCGAAAAAAAAAAGAGGAGATAAAACGCAGTCGTCAGTGAGTCTCTCGGGATTACTTAACACAGAACCAGATATTGAAAAAAGAATGGAAAAGAGTATGTTTTATGTTATAAAGTATTTTCAGGTGATAACCGCAGATGTGAGCCTTAATATAGAGTATCGACATCTCAAGTTACTCTTATTATTTGTTATTATTGGAGAGATTCGAGCGAAACTTAGTGTTAAACTGTAGCTTAATTCGCCATACACACGTTCCCTTTCTAGCTATGAAAGTTCACGGGATACATTTCTAAGCGGTTGAAACATATGCTGTTTCCAAGTTGACTCTCAGTCGTCTTCTGCTCTTCAAGACTTGATATTGTGACATAGCATTCTTTCGAGAACATGTCTCTTAAGGAAGGTATTGTTAGAACGTGACCGGTGAAATTAACAAATTAGGCTTGTCTGACCAATTTCCAACAGATCTACGCACCACCATGAACATTTTAACTGCATACCAGTGTTGAGATCAAGTAGAAGACATCCCAGATGCTCATTATTTCCATATCAATGTGCGTACAGAACAACGTGTGTCAGCCGCCTAGACCATTCTACATTCTAAATGGGCTGTTAGAGAAAAGAAAGATTGCACCGCACCTTTTGTTTAGTGTCCACATGTGGCATCCTGATTTCATGCAACCATACTTAACCATCGTTTGAGGATCCCATTTTGTACAAGACAGCAGATAGTCAATTGTAAAGCAAGTAGTTGATTATTCTCTGTAAAATTTATTAAACGGGCAGACGGAAAATATTTTACGTACTATTTTATTATCATGATGATTCGCTCACTTCTCTAATGACATAAAAGAGGCATAAAGCATGTGTCCAAAGTTCATCAGCTTTGGCTAAGATTGTATTATGTATTTCTGAAGGATAACATTTCCTAACCGAGCCGTTGAATTAAATTCAAAATTACGTTATTTAAGATTTTTGTAAAAACAAATTTGGAAGCGTTATATAGTCATATGGAAGTGGTTAGTGTTGATTCATATTTTTGTTGTTTTACGTAAGGGGTCGGGCTTCTTTCAGTCAGTATTCGTCCAGTTCTAACAATGTAAAATGGCCGCGGCATACACAATTCAGTCAAATGATTTTTAGAAAGGCAAGGATTCGGCCTTGAATCGTTGTGACAGACGGTTTCACCGCAACTCCGCTACCACTTAATGCACATCGATAAATACTTATAACACACGGAGATTGCTCTTAGAAAAAGAAGTCCAATTTGATGGAATGAATTTTATGTCTTATCTGGGGTACTTCCGGCTTGAGTTACAAACACTCCATTATCGCTATAGGTGTAGCCAGACCATCAAAAAATTTAATCGTTGAAGCTTGTTTTGATATGCGTCGGTTTATGTAAATGCAATGTGGCCATTAAGTTTTACTTTTAAAAATTCCCCAGTCAACTTTGTGGGACTAAGCAAAAGCAATCAAGACTATATTTGCTTTAGTGAACATCACAATGTTAATTTTAATTGAATTTTTCAAATCAAATAGATTACCTTTTACATAAAACTGGACACGTTTCATCCAGAGTTAGCTACAGAATTATTCAATATGATACCAAAAATGTGCATTTGAAGTAAAAATTACATATTATAAAACAATACACAATTCTTGGGTGCAATCGCTTGTGGCTGGTTAATATTATCTTTCAATTGAAATAACAAGAATTAACCTCTTTCTGTATTGACAAGGCTATTCGCGTTTAGTCCAATTGCAAGTTTTATTGTTCTACCTAATAACCGTACAATAAATATCGAAATCCAAGGTGACAGTTATTCGTTTACACTCTGAATGTATATTCTGATATTTTTGATTTGCCTACTATACAGACAAAACATTTTATGAATAGGCATGGAGTACACAAAAGAGCCAAACAGCTGAGATTACTATTCAACACTGAGTGTTGCAGCCTCAGTGAAAGCTTGAGCTTTGCGACTGATTTAGTGTGAGCATTATTGCCTAATATGCACGCGGAATATCTAAGTGTCATCAGACATGAGAATATGAATATCACCTAGTGCATATTTGTGCCACGGACAAAACCACTGAGAAGACAAAGAACGACTAGAATGTAATGATATCCACGGTAATCAAGCGCATTGAACAGTTCTTGCGAACCGTCACTGTGCAAGCAAGTGCAAACGAATGTAGTTGTAGATTGCATTAAGATTGAGATTAAATACTTGAGATAAATAAGTGAATTTGAATATATAATTTTCTCAATTTGAGTAATGTATTCCCTAGGGATGGAATCTTAAGTTGGGATATATATATATATATATGGTAACTTATGAAGCTCATTCATTTGTACTGCGGTACTACCAACAGCAGCAGACGGTTATTTAAAATGTCAACGGGCGGCGCATTTCGGTGGAATTTTAGAGCCTGAATGGAAATATAACAGTAGTACCATTTATGGCCATCAACAATAGCCATCGGCACTATTTTCGGGGTCTTTTTTGAACTCTTCATGGATACAAGCAGGTAATACTACTTACCCATGTTCACGCACCCAAAAGCTGGCACACACGCACTCATATTCCATACAGGGTTTTCTGCCACGGACTAACAGAACAACCCAGATTGTCCGGAAAAACGTATCGTGCTTCATCACTTTGTCAGGTGTTTGTATGTTTCGTCCCAAGTCAGTCTGCCCGCTCGACTCAGAACGAATTCTAGAGCTCGTGCGTTTATCAAGCTCAATCATTCAAGTTATCTGACCAGAACTCAGAGTAAGCGAGCTCCAACTGTTCCGTCAGCAGCCCCATTGGTATCTTATCTCTGTACCGATGTCGTCGTCTCACGCAAAATTAACCTGTAATGATCGTTCTTCACGTTCACCTCTTATGCTTGATTCCATTTTTTTCTGCCTCTATCTGGTTCCGTCTGTTTCTCTCTTTGACTAGACGGGCAGTCTCCTGGGTCCATGTTTTCTTTCTATCGTTATCTCCAGTGATTTTCCCTTTTACTTTTTTCGTGATGAAATGGAACAGCTTTGGCGACCAACTGCCCGTTGCACTCTCTTTTTTCCGCTAACAATACCCCGAGTTGGTACATTTGGTCAGAATCCACGCTCAGTCATATCCTCCCGTATAAATCAAACACTATGTTTTTCACTAGCTAACTTTTTATTAGATGAATATGAACAAAGTACGGAAAACAAAGTTATATATGGAAACAGTGATACAAGAAATGCAACTTGAGAATAGCTTAATCCCGGAATACTTTTCGATCCTGCATTAAATACACCCACTTTACACTTTTCAGACAGTATATCCGACCGGTAAGGGAATTTTAATAGAGTGGAGGAAGAAATGTGTGCATAGTATTTATGTATATAGAAGGTAAATAAACAGTGAGAGAAAATGAGACAAAAATTGAGACAAGATTGTAGAACTATTTACCTAATGTCGCTGCTGGCATCCATCGTCAGTGTATCTTGATGATACTGCTAGCTATATGTTTGTGCCTGACTTTAGCGTCTATGTAATTAGCTGTGCAAACTTTAGTTATTTTTATACACCAGCTAACCTATTATGGGCCGATAAGCTACATATAAATTATAGAAAGGCGACGAAGATTCTAGTTTTTAGATTAATCTTTTTCTAGCTACGAATTGGCAGAAACTATTCAACGTTGATTATAGTGATCTGGTATATCTGTCATGTCATCAAGCATAAAAAGAAAATGCGCACGATTGTACCTACCTCAGATACAGTGTCCGAAACTAAAATGGAAGGTCTTCGAAAATTTACAAGGCATTCGCTATGAAGGTCCGTAAGAGGTGATGACGATACTAAATTTTTGATAGAAATCTGGAGTGCGGTACAGTGTCTACTTTTGCTCTAACCTAAGATATAACAAAATAACTTTACAATGTTTTCAATGTGTCAAATATCACTGTTTGTATTGCTGTTTGGCTGTACTTCATCGTTACAGATGTGAAAAATACTCGCTGGATGAATACACTTGTTATCTTTCGTAAGGGAACTCTACTAGCGGTAAATACTAGCGGTCAAACATCCATTTTAATGGCAGAAATATTTGAGGAAATTATGCAATGCGAAAGTACGTGAGGAGTTGTGCACTTAATGAGGCAATAGCATGTTAACTCGGATGCCAATAAACTTTAGCCTCACCACGAATTATTGCCTATATAGTAATAACATAATTACCATACCTAATAACAGTACAGATTTTATAATTGGCTATCATTTAGTTACTGCCATAATGACTTCAATTGTAGTCGTGTCGTGAAATAGTTGAATGACAGAAATTCGCGATATATTGGAACACCAATCACTCTGAATGGTGGTTCTGGAATCATCCATCATTTTGGAACACACCAGAAATTTCCTCAGCAGTGGTCATATATCCATGCAGTGAAACTACACATCGTTTGTGGCGTCTTTTGCGAGCCTACTTGACTTCATCGCCGTGGCTAACCAGAAACTCTCCGGGAGAATCGGGAAGAGACAACTAGCTGGATGTGAGCAGTTTCGAAGGTGTTACCGGAGTCTGGGCATTACCACTCGGTGCTGCTTAGATGCGGCATATAGAAGGAACGCAACTTGCTATAGGCAACACACATTCTGATCTCCTTGCAAAGGAAGAATATAAAGCATCCGTTTTAGCAACAGCGACCATTATGAAATTAGCGTTTTGACAGGCTTCCGCAATCACCGTGGCATGTTATGATATTATTTGGAAATCTCGGCAAGGCGTATTGGTCCCGCGGTCTAACCACTTGCTCGCCTACATTGCACCTGCTTTGCCTGTCCGTATAGTTTTGACCGGCATGTCGTCTAGAAGGTCTACGCCTATTTGACGGAGAGTGGCTTAATCGAATGACTAAAATTTGTTCAGCAATAATACAATCTATTATTTTAGGACATTATGGGTCTATGAAAACTATTCGTCTGTGCCCAACGAGCATGCAATAATACTAAAATGACTTTTTATTTATACTCACACTCCGGTATGCTTGTTATCTTTCGCCTATGTGCTGATGATTACAATATAAAGGTGAGGAACACACGAATATTACAAACCGGATCACTGACATATACTAAGTCTTCCAGTCATTAAGTAATAAAAAAAGCATCCGTTTTACAAGTCTCTTACTTGTTGGAGGTATTCCATAAAGGCGCAAAAACGACAGGTTTCAGTAGTCGAGGAGGCGAAGCCAAGTTCCAGTAAGTAATGAAGAGTACCGTAGGAAGCACGGCACGGTCCACCGAATGTATCGCATGTATGAGCTACTATTGTATACGGCACTTCTTCGGCTTCCTTCTCTCTCAACCAACGGACCCAGACGCAACATACTCTCACAGACAAACGCATACACGAACAAATACGGAGACAGAGAGGAAAGTGATGCTACAGCTTCTATAGGGTATGGCTCTCTCTGTGTAAGTGTGTGTACGCTTCTGGGATGTGTGCGTGTGTGTCAGTTTGTGTGTGCGCTTCTGAAATGTGTGTGGCTGAACGGCGTGACGACCGCGATAACAGTAGTGGCGACTAGGCGAAGCAGATAGTGATGGCGGAGGCCTAGACACTGGATGTGTCCGGGCTCGGCGTTGTTGCCGTACTGTCGTGGGACTGATGCCTGTTACCAGCAGTACGGAGGCGCGCGGGCAGCTTCGACAAGTTGCAAAGAGTGCTATCGAAGAGAAAGCTGGCACTGGAGCTGGAGACGGGGCTGCTGACTCAAACAGTGAAGTAGACTATGCAGTGTACGCGTTCCGTAAGAACATTGAACCCGATTACTCGGCTTGCCCTGTTGTTTTTTGCTGCTTTGCTGCCACTGTTACCACTATCCGAAGATCGACAGGAGGATACGTACCCAGAGGGAAAAAAAGACAGTCAGACCGTGGAATAGACATCGTGGTAGCCTTCGTTGCGTCGCGGTGCAATAGTGACGGGTTAGTATCGATCTGCGCGATCACTCGCCACAGAGCTTGTTACCACGACTGTGCGGGTTCGGCTAGAATTGCTGCTGCTGCACGAGGTGGCGTTGGTAGAAAAACTGGCGGTAGAAAAGACGCCACAGCGAAACAGAGGTGGGTGGTTTCACGGAGTGCAAGGAGAGGAGTCGACGGTTATCCCTCGCCACAATACGAAAACCGCGCACCGCACAACGCCACAACGAAACCACGGGATCCTCGGAGCGCCTCCAGGACAGCCCGCCGGCTTGACTGATACAAATGCAAAAGTCGCAGACGAGAAAAACATGCTAGAAAGCTCTTAGATAAGCTGCTCACATTACGGTATCTGTATTTCTCTCCGGCATTGTGCCTGCTGACGGTCTAAGATACGTGCACCCTTCGAAGCTCGATCATTCGTTCGTATGTTATAGCTTCATCTGACAGCACGTAGCCGAAATGTGTACTCCTCAAGTAGGAGATCTACTTGTATGATGCACACGCGTACGGCGTCTAGATAAATTCAGGTGCACGAAAAGACGGTAATAGTGCATTAGCGAAAACGTACAATGAACACGGTCTATTAGAAAGATTGTACTAAACAAAAGATAAAGAAACTGTGCCATTTGTGATCTCAGAAGTGAAAGTGGAGTGTAATTTGAACCTGTGGCTGTTTGGATACCCATTATTCTTGTTTAAATGCAATCGCTATCAGCGCCAAAGGAAGGTTAGTTCGTCACATTAAGCGTCAATCAATTTTATAGGAACGAAATTTGTGAAGACGAAACGTAGCAGCGACTATTTTTTTCTAATGACCACGTGGTTTAATCTAATTATAAAGTACACCACTAATACGGTGTTTGAGTAGACTCTGCTGTTAGAACTATATTATTAGTTATCCGAAGTATTTTTGTATGTGTACAGATGTTATAGATAAAAGATTTCGGAAGCCTGCATTCGTTTCTGGTTGACCAGATTTAATGAGAGTGATTAACTGGATACTCATGCTAGCACTTAAGTCCATTGGAGAATTCGATATAAATTGCTTTGAGACGTTATCCTCACTGATATATTGCACTAAACGTCGACTCTTTGAACCTTATGAAATCAAGCCATTTATTGTAGTTACCAATGTAGTATTGAGGGACATTGGACATTACTGCTTTTTCTAAGGTCGGGTGCAATCGCTAATTAGTTCGAGCCTCGGGCCTCAAGATCACACCGGGTCTGACGTACACCACAAGTAAACACCACACTGAAACATTTTAATTGAAAATATTTTAAAAATGTCTCGATTGGTGGATGTTGTGGTCTATTAAGATCGGAATACGATTTTCAGGGCACAAAAGCGAATTTTCCTCGATGATGGATAACAATCCGGTGCGGTCTTACAAAGCCACATAAGTTAATGGTGCAGTCTTGGTAAAGCGTGTCTTTTATGGTGTGATTATCACTCCAATAGCGTTCGCGAAACATTTTCACTTTTTTATAATTTGGGATTTACTTATAAGGTTAATCTGGAAAAATATTTAGTCATTTCGCTATCTGGCTTTCCCCTTACAACCGATGTGCGCTTTTGGATAAAAATTATTATGTAAAGGGCTGTTTAAGTGAAGTAAGCTTTGTTTTATAATAACATGAGCAAAATCCAAATTTAGCAAATTGCTGATCCGAGTCACAATCGTTCTTATATGTTGTCAGTCAAATTAATGCAGCATTTTACGTAGTTAAGCGATAATCGGCTCCACGTCGACATACAAAAACCTGCCATAATTATAAATGCTGTTTAGTTAGTAGCAGAAGTGTTATCACCTTTATTTTTAATAGGCGATATGATATCATTGTTTTCGCATTTTCACCTATGCCGAAAGAACCTGGATATTTATTAAAAGTAGAAAAGCTTTTCCGGCCAACTGTTTCCACTGAAACCGGTGGAATTCAGGCCAATCGAATATCATGCTCAAGTTCGAGAGGTGTACCGATCCACCACTAGAAGTTGTTATCTTTCTATGTGAACACTATTTATAAAGACTTGCTGGATAATAGATACTCGTAATATGTTCGTTCTATGAAAAGCCCGTTAATCAATTGAGTTTTATTTATAAATATATTGCCAAACCGCGACTATAAAACAAGCGCGTTTAAACTACGACTAGGCTTGTGCTTGTCAGCACGAACTTATTTTTGAAAGATGATGCCTTTCTGTGACAGTTGGTCAGAAAATCTCTAAGTGTTAACCTCACAAAAAGTGGACACAAAATGGGTAGCATTGCAGAGCGGGTACACCTGCTATGCACTCACACACGCAGTTACATATATATGTATACGTATGTTGGTACGGTAAGCATAATTAGCAAGGGCTTTTCAAAAGCGATTGAGTATTGCAAAAATGCATAAAAACACTGATGTTTTGGGTTCATTCATTTTCATTTTACAGTTTTGTCAAAGATGTAACTAATCGCCTTTACGATCTTTAGTGGATACTGGCACTGCTTATCATGTTTTAAAAGGGTTATCGCGGAATAATACTCTTCCTTCTTTGATTGCAACTGGACAATTTCATTTTGATGAAATTTGGATCCCACATAGCCCCATGCAACATAACCGGCAGGATATCGCCGCTGTTGTGGAAGAAATTATCGGGCGCGCAATCTCACTTCCAAGTTTCACTGGCAACTAAAAGTGCAATTTGGACGCTAGACCAATTTCTGTTGAAAAATTTTGAAAGCAAATTGTGATAATTTTGTCAAGGCCATTGGCTTATTTGAAAACAATACGATGTATATAATCAGCGTTGTTGTCAAAGTTTGAAGTGATTTTCTTTTCTCCTCTTTAGATATAGAGGTAAACTTGTTGGATATCAGGATGCTTAACATATTCAAAGTGCCAGTGAATGACCCTTTCTATTGCGCAGCCTTCCATTTTCTAGCATATTTTTAATCTTCTTAGGGCTGACCATCGACCAACATTTAGCGTATGCGGTACCGCTTTTGTGTTACTTCGTAAGATGAACTATATAAATACAAATGTGCGACGAGCGGGGATCAAACTTATGCACCTATGTGTTTCCGCCGGCCGCAACGCACACGCGAAGACGCCAAGTAATGCACATATTGGAATTTCGTATAACTAAATGACAATACTGTTATAGAAAATTTAATATTTTGGCTGAACTCAAAATAAGAGAACGTAATGTTTACTTTTTAATGTCTGTATTATATTAAACAGCGTTAGATATTTTCCCAATTGAGGTGATATAAGCATTTTATTCATTGGTAACTGGAATGCGGGAAGTCCAACTCTGACAAGCCGGTGTGCAGGTTAAAAAATGCTTTTTGGGTGAAAATAAAAGTAAATATGAAATATTTTAGTCACAGGTATTCTTATGAAAATTTTCTTTCGTTACTCATACGCTGCCACACAGAAAGCTTCGCACTTCTAAGATCATGACAGAGAAGCAAGAGCTTAAAGAATAGGCCCTTGAATTTGGCAATACGAAGCACAAAGTGTCTAAGCTAAATACGTTTCTAGAGCGTTTAGAATGTACGATGCAAGTGAGCATACGTGTGCTTACATTAACGTCCTCAAGACCTTAAACCAATACTTATCGTATTTGTCATATTATTTTTGCATTAATCCATGAACATCTAAAAGCTTGCCGGTAATTCATTTCATATTAAGCTAAATATTTTAACATGCAGTAACAATGTAAATATTCCTTACAATGATCTCGCCAATAATTAATCCTGTCGGCGGATAACTCCTTATGGGTAGTTTTTTTCTTGTAACTACGGTACTCTTGCATAACCTTTTATTTTTTAAAATAGATTTATTAACTGTTTTCACATAGTGTTACTATGCTAGATAGTCATAAACTACTACTAGTGTAATCGAAATTAACGTATTTGCTTCCACATACATGAGAGGATGTCTACAGTAGATACTTCCTTCGGTAAAAACTTGCTTTTTAGATGTTTATTTTAGTTAGTAAGACATACCGTCTCTTCAAGGACGTTAGATCCATTTATATACTTAACTGCAGTAAATACAAATGCGTTTTAATTATTAGCAGAATTTCAGTCATTTTGCCTTTCTTGCTGCCTGACAAGTATAGGTTCGGTAATTCGTTTTATCTTTAAGTTAAACCAGACGGACCAGGAAGTGAACCAAAAATCTCCATTCTTTCAGAATAAAAATGCTCACCTTTGTGTATTCATGCTTGCCAATTTCGAAGTGGTCTAGATGTACAAATTAGATTATTTTTTCCAAGGAGTTTAAGGAGCTGTGTCCTCATATGGGTTAGAGACAGATGCCTTGAAGGAGGAATCGACAGAGAGAGACGGAGAATTAGACACTACGCAGTTGCAAATTATCGAACCTTAGTATACGCTAAAACAAGTAATGTATATGCGTTCGAAAAACTTTGGCAGTTGACTCCCAGATAATAATAATGATAATGATAGAAGCTATTAATTGCTATGATTGCATTTTTTAATGTATTATTATTACTAGAAATTTTAGGACCTAGGTGCACATCTAGACCAAAGTACCAATCAAATACTACTTCACTGTCAATTACATATCAACAGTAAGTATCCAAAGTGGTACAGGAAAACTGATATTTTATCGAGAATATTTTGGCTATTTTATAAACCTGAGGTGTCATTTAGTCAGATATTTTACGTTGCCTCATTCGATGACAATTCAATAACATTTAAGCGCATGTTTTATTTGTTTCCCATGTTTCCCCCATGATATATATATATATATATATATATATATATGTATATATATATATATATACATGATATTATATACGTACGTTATCCGCCTGATTAAATCATTCATTTCTAATGACTACGCTAGTTGGCAGGGTTATTAACGATCGTATCATATTCTGTACACATAGTTCAACTTATCCACAGTTTACCTGCCTTATTTATCGCGGTTATTGCAAGGAGAGGCACAGAAACATTTACACTTTCCGTTCATTTCTTCAATTTTGCTGCGACACATTTAGATGCAACTGTCCCCCTAGAAACCGGATAATGACGCTATTCTCCTGATTTCAAATTATATAGAGAGAACGTTTCACTTGCGAAGAAGAGGGGAAACAGGAATTTGATATAAAGTATCGTACAAGGAAATTTTTTTATATTAAAAAATACAGCTTCGGCCATCTGTGATCTACGCATATTAAACACACACACACACACATTGTACTTAACACATACACTCAAAATTTTCAATTCTGTTATAAAGTTTTCTCTTTTGCTTTTTATATGTACACGACTTAATTGTAAGTCGATTATTTGCAAATGCGACCGTAGGAGAACATAGTTGTCCATGAGAAAATGGAAAACATTGACCCAATTTTTAAAGGTGTTACCTATAAAGTATGAATAATGGCTAAACTCTACATTTTTGTAAAAGGGTAATTTTCTATATAAAAGCCCATCTTCATTTTTCCCGCAATCATTAAATAATTACATATGATTTTGCCGTAATCACTTAACTGGGATGATCACATTATTTGCAGAATACTATAGATGCTATTGGGTCGAAAATATCGTTGTATACGTAAACACTTATGTTGCCGATTAGACTTCTCATCGACAGAGGCTTAGCTCTGTTCTAGACAAATTTTAAGATGCAGCCATATATTTAGTTATTTTAATCTAAAGTATCATTGGTTAAAATAGCGCGAACATCAAATTTTGCTATTTGACATATATATATATATGTCTATTCCGGTAATATAGCCAATTTATCGAAATAGACTTTTCCGATAATGTTCGAAGATTGCTCTTTCTCACGTTTTAGGGAGAAAAAGGCAGACTAACTTAGGAAGTGTAATGGTAAAGTGATATCCTAGATACGGGAATTTAATGATCAAAATTTTTTGCTTGATACATAAAGATCAAGGACTATAAGCGTAAACACGAAGGATTTTAGAATGCACGTTATTTATTAGATGAAGATATATTGATATATTGATAAACTCACTTGCGGTAGAATTCATAATAATTAATTATATATCACCCGAAAAGAAAGGTGAAGCAGGAAACATAATTCTATGCGTATTAGCTTAATCAACTCGATCCTAAAATTATACCCAACTTAGAAACGATGATCCTTGCTGTCTTTCCTCTCCATCTAAGGACTTTTATTTTGCTTGCTCGTTTCTTTAGCGGAGCTCAAGCGTCAGGATTCCTCTCTGCTCTCCACCAATCAAGTTGCCGATGTTTATTTAAAGTGGTAAAGCAAATTAATCCGCGGTTCATCGTGGAGGAGAAATATAGAGACAGAAACATGAAAGTACAAATTTCAAGGCAAGTGTCACGAAGGAAAAACTAATTCGAAAGCTTTTATTACAATGCTGGAATAGGTGAACGTACCAAAGTCCAGACGATTCCAGTTAGGGAGTGAAAAGACTGTTTGCTTCTGCTTTGGGTCCGAGGCCTTTTCGGGGAACTAGCGCTGTTTTGCAACTGCGGCTTCTGTTATTCGTGCTACCACGTTCCTTGCGTTGCGAGGGAATGAAGATGAAGATGAGCGACACTAAAGGACGGTGGATGGCCAGGCAAGGAAAGTATCCCCACAGATCTCAGTTCCTTGGTTTATGGGCCTAAAGTTAGATCCATGTCCCAACCGCTCTTTCACTATCCAACTCTTCTCGACAGCTTCTTATTTTTTATCGCAACCAGTACTTGAGCGCCTTTAATGGCATCTTCCTATGTCTTTGTAACAAGCCATTGCTGTTGATAAAACCGATTAGGGCAAAAAACAGGTGTGTTCCGAAATGTTGGAGTAATCAGGGGGGTGTTACGAGGGCCAACCATTGCAGACTCCGCCGAGGGTTTGTTCATTGCTATACGCTTGTTTTATAACCTCTTCCGTCTAACGATAAGCAAGCACGAAGACGACAAAGAAAACGATGACGCTGCATGTCAACTAGCCGACATACCCGAAAAGCGGGAACTATCGTTAGAGATATCTCAACTCCCTTTGACGGGATCGAAGCTTTGAAATAGTAATTGCTAGACACACTCCGTTTCTCACTCACTTAATTCCGTAAAAGACAATGTATGAGAGAGCTCAGATTCCCACGAACCTGAAAATAAGATGTATAAGAGCTGAAGATGATGCAGTCTTAAAGCACCATTGCAAGCACTGACCAATAAAGATGGGCACAAGCCACTTTATGTTGCTTTCAGCAGGGGCACTTTATTAGATCAATACACTATTAGAATTTTCATTGTGAAGATTTCGTTTTAGGTTTCAATAGTATAGGGCGACGGTGCATTAAAGGTATTTTAAGCGGTAATGATAAAAGCCTAGTGAAGTGATAACAAAATTAACAATTATTTCTGTTCTAACCAAATAGACTGTATATCTTAGGCCTACAGAAAAATCGGCGATAAAAACTCAGCATTATCATGTACTTCTCCGGTTGATGTATTAGTACCACACGTTAATCAAGTTCTATCCAAATGTAAGATAAAATTTTAACAGTCAGACGTATACTTATTATGTTTAAATTAGCTAAAGCAATTTCAGAACCTGGGTACTCATCGTAGCAAATTTTTATGGCGGCAGGAGCCGTAGACAATATTCCTTGAGCTAGAAAAATTGTGACTCCGGCAGGGCGAGCTTGCAAAGGCGTCTATAAAATAATCCTAATTTATATAGTGAATTTTAATATATACCTTATTATTCATGAAACTACTGAATTTTCATAGCAAGGCTTGGCGGCGTAGTGACCAATTAGCTAATGGAACCAGGCCCAAGATTATTTAGAACTATTGCGGTGCTTGCGGTTTGTTGTCAGACGGATTTAAGTCCTGTTCCATATCTTCACAAGTTTTAGGCTTCAAAGTAGTTCGACGAAGTTTTAAGGCTTCATCTGGTCTGCTAAATAGAACCTTAAGACCTCTTCATAAAATGCTCTTGTCAAGATCTAAAATGCATATAACCGATTTGTAGTGGGTTTTTATCCTACTCAGTTGCCATTGCTCAATGAAACAAGCTTTTTACCAGCTTCCAAAATTTCGGCAATTTATATAAGCTTCCATTTTTGTCGGTAGCTGACCCTGCTCTGTACAATTCGTCGCCATTTTTATGAAGCATATAGTGGACGAGGAATAATCACAAAGGTTTACTCAAAAACAAATTTGTTAGCTGTCTGGAATTAGAGCACATGACAAAGGGAAGCAGCTATGCATCAAATGCAATAGATTTTAACATCGGAGAGCGACGCGAGAGAGTCTAATATTTTCCCAGCTCCAAAAATCAGACTATCAGTATCTTGTATCTAGTTCGTTGCTGTTGTTCGGCATTTGGTATTGATATTATTAAAATAGCTATAGCAATATGACTATTGCTCCCACTTGGACAGGGCATATCTTTGTATGCTCCTATACAAGAATATATACACGGCGGACACAGGTCGTTTGTGTCGCATGCTGCGACTGTCATGTTGCCCGCCGCGCCGCCGAACATATAGCTCCGTAGTACAATCTGCTGGAAGGGAAAAGCGGACGATATGTAATAGATCTAGGGATTATTATATTCTTTCACAACAATAGTTATTATTAGTATTATTGTTATTATTATCTGCTCATAGTATTGACCACTAGAAGCGATCTGTCATTCGTCTACCGTCACCGATACTATGTTGTTGCTAATGCTGATGATCGGCTTGGGTAGTTCGTCTGTTTGTTAGAAGAAGACGAGGAAAAGCAAAAGAATACATTGACCCCCGGCGAAAATGCTAAGGCTTTAAATGCACTGCTCGCACCGTGGCCACCACCGCCACCGCGAACGCGGTAACCAAACGTTGCAAGAACGAGTGAATTTAACAACGTTGGCACGACGCTTGATGATGCTCTTTGATAAAAGTAAAAAAACAACGAAAAAATAGCAGCAACAACCGTCGTAGTGTCCTTTCGGACAATAAATGTTGTTCTTGAATGTTCGGAACGAATAGTTAATATTATTAAAAAAAACATTTGGGTTTTAGTGCATAGGTACATAGCTAATAACATTTTGGGGAATAAGTATTAATATCATTTTCTATGTCAAAAAAATGTATGTATTTCAATATTTTACAATTCAGTAATGGTAACATTCGGCGTTGCAGTTTTATAAGCAACAATTGTACTTTACCGGTTGAGTTTATCTATTATAGGACCTGACTAGAAATTTAGACCAAATTCTAACGGCAATCAAAGCTTTGGATAACCTGTTCGAATCTTATATTGAGCAAATGCAAAGCATTTTATTTTACTATCTTCATTCAGATATCCGGATATGCATAGAGCGATTTTTTCCTGGTGAGTTAGGTGGCCAGTCTTCTATATTCGAGTAGTATGCAAAGTAGAATTCCACACAGGATAGGGCTATAACCAACCTGTATTTGTAGTGACGCACTCTTACGTTATTTGGGCGTACCAACAAATAGCTTATTTCCAATAAGATCAAAAAATATGGATAGACTAGACACGTCCACACATTAGTTAGCAATCAGGTAAGCTAATAATAGCGGCTTTTCATGGTGTATATTTGTTAACTCTTTTTTGGAGACATTTTTCAATTTTATTCTTTTTAACGGTGCCAAAGTTGCTTTCTTACATTCGTATCAATAAAGGCTTATCATGCATATAGCAGTAGCGGTAGGGCTGTCGTTCGTCATTCCAGGAGGCCGAGGCCATGTATATCATGCGTAGAGAAATTTTAAGCCTTGTTCTATGTTTTGATAATTAGACAACTATAGGTCTTTTGACGGCAAACCTGGCAATTTGAGAAATAAAGTGAAAACCGAAAACAAATAATGTGACATGGAAAAGTTTTAATAAATGACAAACAACTCAACAAAAAACAAAATCATGTTTCATACCTTTTCAGTCAGGCCTTAGTATATGTTACGTGTGTCGCACTGAAACCCTAATAACATGTCGTTAACGTGCTAATACCATACACACATGACAGTATGGTTTTAATAAGAATGGTTTTTCCATGGACTTCCATGTTTTCAGCAATGCACGGTTTTGCGTCTCGACCTGGCAGCGCTTGTCATTTCACCGAAGCTGAGAAAATCCGCCTTGTCGAAGAAGTTGAACGAAGGAAGGCTATCGTTCGAGCAAGGTGAGGTCTGAAACGACACTAACACATATACTCCAGGACCATGTGTCGCCATAATTCTAAAATTTATTGAGGATTTTTTAAGAAATGAGAAGACGTGACACTGAAAATAAAAACAGAGTAAGCGAATAATGCAGAAAATATACCATCTGTATATTTTAACTTTCTGTAAACTACAATTTATGAATTTTTTAATACATTTTTCACACGTTTTTGTCGACACACGTGCTGTTCCGTAGCATTAGTATACGCAAATGCTTCGAAACATGTTGCTACTATGCACGACATATATATATAATCTTAAAATATGTAAATTGTCTGGATTTAAGGCTCTGAAATTATTGATATAAATATGTTTGTATATATATGTCCTTAAGTTTTTGAGAAAATATAGCAAACGCCACAAATTGTCCTCTAGTATATTACCAGCGTACAGTAGCCATTAAATTCACAATAATGCGTCCTCAGGCGTATAGGAAGCTTGCATGAATGCACACACTTGAGATATATTAATCTTAAACATATATTAGTTTGAGCAATATGAGGTATATTTTCAAAGGCAAGCAGAAAAAGCTTAATTATATGTTCAGGTGCAATTATTTTCATCTGCAAATAAACCGTCGGCTAAGAAAATTAAGTTCCACTTTCGTGACATAAAAATGGCTTCATCATGAACTAGATCGCAACCTTGATCGATATCCTTCTCTTCTAAATACATTTTGTTCTACACTCGTATCTACACAAGGTTTTTGTTATCAAAAAAGCTAACGAATGATAGCAGCATGTTTTATTCACACAAATATGCCGTTCTGCAACCAAAGAAGATCTTAAAGACATAGGGACCAAATGTCCCAATTTTCTTTCTGTGAGCCTGCATCCATATTAAAAGGGATTTCTGAAGAAGGACATTTTAGATCGGTTAGCATTCACGTCGAAACCAATAAAAAATGGCTCAAATACCTCAAAAATATAATACAAATATTAAAATTATTGCAATCGATACAATTTATATGGCAAATAAAGGCAAAATACACTAAGACCTTCGATAAATATTCATGCACAAACGATTTCATGAAGGATT
>MNPL01018132.1:0-49638 GCA_002081605.1 Tropilaelaps mercedesae | reverse complement strand
TATATATATATATATATATATATATATATATATAGCAGAAACAGCAGGCTTATATAATGAGAAATATGAAGATGCTCTCAAGGGAATATTTAATTCCATGCATCCAAAGAAGCGTACCGTGAGATTTAAAACGCACGAGAACTGTCATAAAAATAATCTGGTTTGACACCCCCACATCACGAATGGTAATGTATACGTAACCAGACGTAGAGAGTATTCCATGAGCAACAAGATCCCAGTACTGTATCTATGGAATATACCTGTATGGATTTACCACACATCCACGCTGTCACATTTTCCTAATCATCAGCAAGACAAAACCTAGGTTACAAAGCAGAGTTTTATGACTGAGAACAGATATAAACGACTTAAGTAATGATATTCAGACAAATTTTGCAGGGCAATCATAAGGGTGTAAACCCGCGCATCAGTCAACTTGAATATCTTTTTAATATTTTGGATTGTGCATTAAAAAGCAAGAGAATATAACCCTGATATATATTTTTCAACGTTTAATTTTTGATAACCGACACATGAGCAGTCCGCCTTGAAGTGTTTTTTTTAATTAACGCGCTAATCTAAAAAGCTATTCTCGAGAACTTTTTACTAATAGATTTTTAATAAGCCATTGTCCCTTTAGGAGCCTACCAATGATATCAGCTCCATCTTACGCTAACTCACTATCGGCAGCTAGTATTTCGAGTTCAATAATAAAACTACTACAGCTTCTTGTCCTGATTAAATGAATCATCATTTTCATAGAGTCACACTGCCATGCTACCCCTATTAATGGAAGAAATATTAAAAAAAAGAAAATTAACATGTAACCTAAACAAGATAAATTTAAGTTGACCGGGTTTTGCAAGGCTCCCTGTTGGAATTTTACGATACGACAATTTATTTCGGCTAGTTAATTCGTGTAGGCTCTGTGCATCGTCGTTAGCTAATGGTCATTGTGCGATGCCGCTCACAATAACTTCGTGCTGAAGCATAAAGATTGGATGCTCAGCAAAAAGTAGTTTTAAATATCTACATAGTTTCGCTCATCGACCAAAAACAGGCTAAGTGCAATAGGTGAAGTACTTTTTTTTGAAGACCAAAATTTAATAGCAACGCGAAAATAGAGCCACCAATTATCGACAAAAAGGTAGTATCATTTCGCTCATCCAAAGTTTTGTTATCCCTTATAGTATGTCTTGACTTGTGTATTGGTCGAATCGAAAAATTGCCATCAAGACGACACTTCTCCACGTTCGTGCTCAATCATACGACAGGTACTTGGAATTATTCGAGAGCCATTTTTGCTTATTCATGTTAGCCATATTATTGAACGACAGTTGTGTTGAGCCATTGTTGTTTGAGGTGGCGCTTTTCTGTTATGGTAGGGGATGGGGTAGAGCAAAAATTGAGATGAACCAAGAAATGAGTGTATTATTGTGCAGGCAAAAACGTTTCTTCGGCCCCTAAACAAGGTACTCCTCTAAAGCATCTGTTTTATCCGAAACGTCCTTCCTATTGACGCTACTCGTTCATTTGTCATATAGAAGACCCGCTTAAAGCGCACTGAATTGCCATCGGCTAAAGGATCCGTTGTGGAACAACAAGTAAACTTAAAAAAAAACTTAAACTCGAGTTAACCTCCAATTGCCGATACTCACCGACAAGCGATATGACAGATACATTTGCAGGGAGCAGCGAACATAACATGCGTAAATCGATGCATTTGTGAAGCAACGATATGTGTTCGAAATAGTCGGGACGTTGTTCGACGTGCTGCACACGCATCGTTGCCTCTGTGGCAGTCGCCTGAAATCGGCAATTTACACTGTCACAACGACTAATGGAGCCAAAGAGGCAACCCACACTCAACGAAAAAAAAACTTCCTTGACAAGTTGTATCAACTCCGCGCCGTCCGGTCACTCCTTCGCAGGCCTTCCGCGTGCTTCCTTTTTTCGCGATTCCTTTCAAGTGAATCGTCTGTTCGTTCGATGTTCTTCATATTGAAACGTCTGCTGGTCTCTTTGTTATTTTTGTTGTTGCCATTACTATTATAGTCGCTATTCTCGTCAACGGTACAAACCTGCTATAGAAAGACATCGCCATCATCGTCATCACGATTAGTGGCAGAATATTGGAGACCGATGTAACAATTGACACAAGATTCATACCGCTAAAAATCAGCTAGTGTGCCACGCAGATTACCAGAATTGGCGCTTGGTGGTACTGTTAGTTGAACCGCTTTTAGAGGCTAACTAAAGCACTAGTATCAGGGGCGGCAATCACGGTTGTTCAATAGAACGAATCTGTATACATAGACGAGATTTTAGACGAAGCCAGCTTTGGTCTGGTCTTTTACTCCACTTCGGTGCACTGCAAAGGCAGCTGCAATCGCAAGCCGCCAGCATATACAGCCGTTGTAATAAGCGTTTCGCGTCTGTTAAAGATGACTAACGTTCAGGATGTTAGCGCAGACACTCAGTTCTTCATGTATTGCCTACTTGACTATTCAACAAGTGTCTGCCGCTCACCGTATTCGAATCTTTATCGAACTGTGTGTGAACACGAGCGGTGTGTCTCTAGAAGAACGCCATTAAGTGGATAACTTAGTGGAATGTGCAAGCGTGTGGAGTAACACGGCAACGTTGACGCTGATGGCTGGTGGTGGCTAATGCTGGTCACAGTGACGATTATGGTGACGTGCCTTGACAACTCAGCTCCTCATGTCATCTCATTTCACCTCTTTGCGACAATGAGGACTACGTGATTTTTCGATAAGAGAGGTGAGAGGATCTGAGTTCTAATAACAAATCACATACAGTCGAAAAGCAACTACAGTTCCATTGCCAGCTCTTAGCGGATTGCTTACATGTTGGCCTTATTTTTTTTCTAATTTTTTCACCTCCTATGTTTTTCTCTATGTTATTTGCCTTGTCTCTCACCCCGTGCCGTTTTTGAAGGACAAGACAATGCTTTAATGACAACCTCACCAAAGACAACGAACACTGACACGCTGTATCGATTTTAGCGGTTTTGTACTCTTAGCTTCTTTTTTATTTGAAACAAGATACGTTTTTATATAAAGTATATTGGTAATGATTCATTACACAAACTGGGCAGTTATTGGGATAATAGTGAGTAATAATCACGTAGTGAGGTCTATCGGTAATTTAACGTTTCTGAAAATCACTTAGATTGAATAACTGAGTAAAAACGTTTTCATCAGCAGGTCTTGAAAATTTTGATACTAATAGGTGTGTTGTGTAACACCGAATTCCCTGTCTGGAATTATACAGCCTTAGTATAAAAAACAAACGTTTTTTTCACTTAACATACTTTTGCTTTCTATGAGTTCCTTAGTTATTACTATCAATTGACTATTTGTATAGCAGTTTAGTCGTTAATATGTGAACTCATTTCATGCCATTATATATTTATTTATCACTCTCCCTACAATGCAAAATCAATACAAAATAATATGTGATATAAGCATATGACCTACAGTTGATGTTCCACATAAAAATTTCAATTCGAAGATATACACCTATGGGTGCGGACACATCAATGTGTCGTCAAAAAGAAAGTCTTACATTACAACACTGTTTGTATATAGGCTTGCAACATTTCCGAACATAAGGAAGAAATCAATAAATAACAACATATGCTCTATGAGGTGTATGGAATATCCTATTACAGCGGATGGTCTTTTACAATATTTATAAACGTGGCTTGCTATTAAAGGTTATTCCATATGACGATCCTTATAGTATTGTTCATAAATCACAGTTTTTTGAACGCGATAAGTTTATTTATTGCAAATTTATATAAACAAGAACGCAAAAATTATTCGAACTCACTTCTTCGATACTTGTTCTATGATATCTGTTGCGGTAAACCTGTTTCGGTAGGCTTTAATACGGCTTAACGGCAATCAAAAAGCAAGAAACACGTAACATGGTCAAGCTGCGAAGTTAGGCTTCTATGGAACTATTTGTGAACGAATAACCTGCACACGAAGATTGCATAGCAGATAAATGCTTAGAGACTAAAACATTTAATCGGTCTACCTTAAAAACGTCTTTTTCAGTTTATTTGTTTTCGACTGTTACGGCTTACTATATGTACCTTGCATTTAATTGCGATTTGCAAACACAATTGGAACTTGCCCTGATAGTTGTTCATCTTCTCTGATCAACAAGTAAGGGTTTTCACACAGCGGTGATTCTTTGTCATTTTAGTGAATGTCTTCATTTGTTGAATATCCCCGTACGGTTTTTCCGAGTATTTCCTCGGAATACTTTATCTTTACTCAGTTCACCTCAGCGTCCTGCAATCTGCAATTTGCAATCCGTACCACCGTATTTGCAAGTACCGTATTTGCAAAGCATAAGCTGGCGGAGCTTTTTCAGAATTCAAAAAATTTATCTGAGCTTTCCTGCTTGCTGACCGTCTTTCCAATCCCCGTATTCACATCATGGAACATCTACGAGCCATAGCACGATTAAAAAAATTAATAAATGAATGCTACTAACACTACACAGAAAAAGTGCAGTTTCACAAGAGGCGCATGTGCATAGTAGCGATCGGCTGAATCATGTCATTATCACCAGTAACGAAAGATTGAAGCATAAGTGGAAAAGCTGAAGATGTCGCTATTATGCTAACCGTCGTGTAACCGCGTCGACCGCTTGTGTGTACCCAGCGTGATTCGTGGTCCACGTACCGGTGACGCGCGAGTATGGCGCACAACTCAAATAGGCCACACTTCTTCACAATTTTCGGGTTGGTCCAGTGACACTGTACAGCAGCATATGCGGACGAGTTCACTGAGAATGTATGCGTGTACATGTAAATGTAAATGTCGCTCAATTTGTCATAATACTCAAGTAGCGCCGCTGGTAGCAATATTAGAGCCAGCAGGGGTCCTATCCGTTGATGCAGTATTCGCCCTCAAGTTTTGAAAGTGTTTTTGTAGAGCGCCATCAACATACTTGATAGATTTCTTAGAAATAAAGAAGAGCAGAAGCTATCAATGAGAGATAACGCTTTGATAGCGTATGTCGAACAAATGTGCGTGCAGCCAATGCATTTGAAGCAGGGTTGGTTTGTATGTCCTTTTATTTTAGCCAGGCTAAAGCACTGATCAACAGTAAGGTACTTTCAGCCTTACTTTGGATGCCCACCCTTCCATAGTGTAAGAAAAACCCGACGCTTTTGCGCATTCGTCTTGGTAGTTCTATAATTACGTGGCTGTGGTAGTTATGTGATGACTGTGTGGCTAAAATGCTTTCCGAAGATCTCAAAGGGAACGACCGTCAATAAACGAAGCATGTTTGTTGCAAAGTTTACCCTGAATTACGCTTGGATGCTCATGTGTGCAGTCACTTTTATATAAAAGCAGGTAAAAGACTTAGCCTTTATTTAAAACTAATTTATTAAGAATGAGGAATAATATCAAACCAGTGTAGTCTTTATAAATATGTGTCAAAGAGGCACAATAGGTTCTGTAGTAAGACGTACAGGACTTGAAGGAGACGCATACAGAAAAGGAAGTACTAAAAAGGAGTAGCAAAAAACGTAAAACATTTTCACCGCGAAATGAATATGAAATATTTCAAATAAAATTCAACGTCGGTGATGATATATGTTGTCTATAAGGGAAGTTCGGCGCATATTGCTTGCTGTTACACGCACACATATCAAGCAAATTATGTTGTTTCTATTTATCGCAGAGTTCCTGTGAAATTGTAGCAATGGTTAGCAAAGGGTGGTACAATGTAATACATTACAGCCGAATTTGTCGCTAAGCTCTTCTGTAATCGGACCCAACTGTCATCACACTGTAGAATAAGTATGGCATAAGGATAATATAAGATCAGGTTTTAACGTTTATTAAGCAGAAACGATACAAAAAAGTTTTCATGGAGATTACTACGCAGCAAATATTCAGTCAAGGTTTTCCTTGCTTAAAGCAGTACCTTTTGTGTAAATTTGCGGTAGTCTTTGCTCTTCGATTTACCCGATGATTATTCAGTCAAACGATATTGCGGTCTTCTCAGCATAAAACTGATAATTTATTAGATGCAAGCCTTATATGTATGTAGGCTCTCTATGTAAACCTTCGGTCGAAATTTGTTTCAAGTTCTGGATACATGTCGCCAGTATGTAGCTCTATCAAAAAGCCACCGTATAGTGCAGACATAAAAAATGACACATATTCCATAACAGTGCACTGTACATATATTACTAAGCATATAGCATTTTCCTCATATACTTTTTTCAATTAGCGTCTCCCCTTAGCGGCGTGGCTATTCCTCGGAGAGCCACTACGTGGTGTACACCCTTGGCCATTCCTTTCATGATAGATAATATAGCTTCGTTTACCTATGTAAACAGTTATGTAGATTTAGTCTTCGGTATTTTCTCTTGCCGAAACTGTCTGTTGCTGCGACTCCATTGTTTAGTATTTCAAAGATTGCTAAAACGTGACATAGTTAACAATGGCAAAAATGGCAAAAATTGAAGCAAGCACAATGTATTCATAAAGTATCACATGCCGCACTAAATGCACGCGTTCGGGCTACAGTTATCTAAATTCGGCTAAATTCTCAGTATATGCCGTACCAATGTGTATATGAAGGTCGTATCAGCCACAAGAAAGCCCCGAAGTTGTTGAGCCACTTTGACTACTGCTATGCCGATATTGCACACTGTCCTGCCATCGTCACATAGAGATAACGACAACGCTACTTTTGAAGGTTTCTAAAATATGCGACTGATTATGAGATACTGTTGATTGTCAGATCATTTTTTCTTGATGCCAGAATATTATTATATCGTTTTAGATCTACTATTATGCCGTTTATTAAATCTACTAATTTTAGATTAGTAGATCATTCTTTGCCATGTCGGCATAACCCAGCCGTCGGAATCCTGTTTAATATCGAAGTGTTCAATTAATTCGAGTCATCTCTTTGAATTTTGCATCAAGTAGCCTACCTATACTGTTATTATTATCGCTACAAAAACAGTAAGAGGTTGCTGATACGTGCGTACGATTTGTAACAAGAATTCATAAGTGAGCATCATTGCAGAGACAAAAAACACCATACCACATACTGCATATATCTTGGCTTTTTTGTCCTGCACAGTGGTAATTTTTGATGAAAATGTCTGATGCCTTCTAGCTCATCATTAACTTTAACATAAGGCTAAGGTCAATTTTACAATCGTCTATAAAAGTATGCACGTGGACAAAAAGTGGTGCAAATGTTTCAGTAATCGTTCGCATGGTCATACACCATTTTCATAAATATGCATACTACATGGTACTACTACACACAATGTTTGAGAATCGAGCACTGCTGATGTCAATGGGTAAACTAAAATGGAAACCATTTAATCGGAATAGGAACTAGCCCGGGATATGTTACAGTTTCTTCGCATGTGTTCGTGCTGGGAGGACTATAAAAGATCAACGTTTCCGGCGACGTATGTTCGGTTTTCGAGAGTCGATTTTTGTACCCAAAAACTCTTGAAGATAATTGAAGAATAACGAAAGATTTTCGTGAATTTTCATGGCGTACTTAGTGGCGCCCTAAAATATCATTTTTTAAAACGTATTGCGAAGTCTCGACACTTTTCCCCAACAAGATCTAAATCGAGAATATTGCTTTTTTATTAGAACGCATAATTTTAAGGCAAACCTCTTTCCGTTGAGTTTTCTGTAAAACTGTAATTTCTGATCATTTTCTATATAGGTAAAATTTTTATTACGTTTTACCTGTAGAACAGTAGAGTGCCCCATATAATGGAGTTAAGCGCTAATGCGTCCTTCACGTTGAACTACAGATTTCCTTGATTGACACCATAAACCTAGTCTAACCATTCTGACCATTCTGAGTCATAGCTATCGTGAAGCAAAGAAAGCATTGCGCACTGAACTAGAGTAAGATGTCATGAACATACCTTTTTGTTTAATATTTGGCAGCTAATGTTTTTACCGCGTCTGCGTCGGACTATTGCTGCAAACGATCATACTCCACATATGTTCAACTGTTCAAAGTGAATATATACTAATAAACGGGTTTTTTTGGCATTATTCTGCGTCTTTGGATTTAAACTCTGGCTGTCGGCCGCTAATTGTCTACTTCTGTTGTGTTGAGCATTCTGACCGTAAACTATGGCAAGTTTTTGCTTGTTGCATAAAAAAAGCAACACATACTGCTTGTCACCCAAGTTCAAAAAGGTTCTTATGCAGATCTGAATAGAATATAATGTCTGTTGTGAAGCACTCTCCGTTGCCACCTGTATCACTGCATTTAAAGAAAAGAATTTGAAATACAATTTTCTGCATGTACTGCGTTTTCCAGCAATGTGTGTTTTAATACGAATTTGGCTTAGTTCAACACATGCTCGACGCATGTTAACCACTATATTTTCCGCTATAGTGAACGTCGTAATTTAGAAGGAATTAGTTGTCATACAGATGCTTGTGCTTATCACTATTAGTGCAAAACCTGAAAGTATGCAGCACTAGGATCACTCCAGCAAATTGCACGCATGTCGTCGAATCTGAACGTCGCCGTGCATATGTTACGTTTCCAATAACAAATGGTTGTGGTTGGAACTTTCTTCACATTGGATCTTAGTAGCCCAGGCCTTTTCGTACGACTACCTCCGCTAGTTTAACTGAATGATTTAGTTTGACGAGTGCATTGATATCCACAAATCTCAGAAACGTAATGTGACTGGCCCCACCGGTAGCACAAACTGTGCATTTTTAGCACTTAATCATCAACTTAGCTCACACTGTACGTTTAAAAGTTCTGACTGGGGTATTGTATGTATCAGCAATACATGTTTCGCTCTACGTTATATTTATATCAAACGAGATTTATGACAAATTCGAAATTCGAAGTGAGTACATTCTGTCGGTTCTAGTGGCTACGTGCTAGTGCGCAATGGTTAGCGATCATAGCCCTACTGATTATGATTCTTCGCTATTATTTAGATCGCTCAACGTTAGGTAGACAACCTTTGGCGGTATCTATGGAGCTAAAGGACCTGCACAACAAAAATGACCGAATGTTGATGCTCCAGTTTGGTACCCAGCTGTCGGACGGAGGACGGCACCTCCTCTGTCCAAGTTGTTGCACATAATCACTTTTTTACACGCGTAGAATACGTCCATTTGTGGTACTTTAGAGTCGCCGATCATTATAATTCCGATCTATTGGTTGTAATGGATAAACGTAACGTTTTTTCTACATCGAGTCTGCGTTTTCAGCTATATAAAATGACGAGTTCACTCACAGCAGTCGCATCTGGTCCCGCAGGTAAGATCAACGTTAAATAAATAATTAAGGTTTTCCAATCTTCTGCGCTACTCACTGTTGAACCTATTGAAGAGAGATTGAACACTGGTATAGCCCCAATACTAGAAATTACTTAACAACCGTACTAGTTAGTGTAATGAACACTACTATCACAAATTATTTGGTCAAAATGACATTATTAGCGACATTGAATTAATAATAGACTGCGCACAACTAGTTAAATGTGACCGGAATTAAAAGACGACGATCCAGGGACCTGTTAGCAATACTTTTTAGCATACTTTGTGTCGAATTCAGACACATGCGGCATTCGATCGCTTGCAGCAATCTTGCAATGCACACGCATTAAAAGCATGCATTGGTTTAAACGTTCTTATGCCTTCATTGAACATTAAAGTTGTACCAACTACACCAAACCTACAGGCACCACTCTACACTGAATGGACGGTTCTTCTGGAAATTCTGTCAAATTTGATTAATCTTACGTATTTCTCTGGACGAATAATCCTGCTAATGAAAAGTACCAAAATAAGAAAAATGAAACCCCGCATCTACCATGTGGAAACGGCCGTGGGGTGAGACCCTGCTAAATATGCGTTCCATTTCCTTTAAAATCGTTTGGAAGTTTGTTTTGATTTGTATAAAGATACTCTGGTTTCTGCCACTACTTGCCGTAAATAAACGAATATATACAAGTTGAGCAAGGTTTTGTAAGGTGTAATCTGGAATAGGGCTACTTGATTTTCCGGGGCTTGAAGCTCAACAATATGGAGAGCGATTTCAATCTGCCTTTTTACGTAGTGGAAGAGGCCTTGAAAATATCATGCCTGGCAAATTTTTAACACATATCATAAAGTAAATTAAAATATTTTTGGTTCAACCGCCACTGACCTTTGAACTCATATGTAATAACATTCAGCTTATATATAACAACATCTACGGTGTATGAAGGAAGTTAACACTAACTTAGTTTGTGAGCTATTTGAAAGATCGTCGTAAACTTTGGGCCTTATATTATGCACACTAGCTGATGCTTTGTTTGACTCACGTTTGTGTAATTGCGATACTATATTATATCAGACATTGTTGAGCAATTTGTTCAACCCTTTTTTCTGTCTAGCTCTAGACACCTTCTTTTGTAATGACTGAAACGGTGCCTCCGCATTTAGAGTAAAATCTATTGTGCACTGACCAATCGGTCGAATGCTAGGCTTCTTGATTCGATTTTATAAAATTGCTTGAATGGCACGTGAAGTATAAAATATGTTCCAAGCGTGTAAAAATTTAGAACATTGTGATCCACTTTCTCGAGATATGTTGAACCTATAACTGTTCCTAAAAATTTATCCTGACAAACGTTGGTTCTATTCAACCATCGCCTGGAGAAATCTGTGAACTCGGTATTATTTGTCAAGTGCTTCAAATGTGATAAAGCTTCCAATGTCAAAAAACTAGATTTACAATTGCTAGAAACGCTACAACACATGCGCGAATCAAAGGCTAGGCATTTTTCTTCAGGTTAAATGTGACAAACTTCACAAATACGGCTGCTTACTAAAACAGCGCCTTCATCTGTTGTGTTTGCAACACGCGTATAGTCAGTCGTAGCAATTGTAGTGGTCGAAAAACTCCAGCCCAATTATTTTGCATTAAGCTCGAACGATCCTATTCTATCGTTTTCGCTGCTTCATTTTTAGTTCATTTTTAGATAACGTGACGTATAAATATATAATCAGACAACAGGACAGCCTGTCTAACGGAAGGTGTAACAGAATCGTTCGAATAAATGCGTAAAATATTTTTAATATGGCTTGCATGAATTATAGACCATACACTTCCTTTCCTTCCAGAGTAGATACAGTATGATCGAATCAGAGATAAAGCGATTGTTCTAAATAAGCGCTCTGTTTCTCTTTATATTAATAAGTTGCGGGGTCTCAATAACCTAAAATAGAGCTGTATCATTTATTTGTAATTTATTTTTGCTTAATATATAATATTAACTATGGTCCTTCGACAAATGCCACCTTTAATCAGATCAATATTCTGAAGTTAAATCTAAATAACTATCTATAAATAACCCGCAGTTATCATCCGAATCGGCTGTCTTATGTTTGCAACTTCCGTCCACAGTTGTGATATGCCTTACAAAAACAATATTTGGCAACTTTGATTGCTTCAGTACAGCACACGTCAAAAATAGAATAAGCAGTGATCAATGGAAGCAAAATACTTGTTAATATGTAGGTTAATATGATCCTTGATGTAGCTCGACCACTAACGAACTGGTTGCTGTTTGATAGGTAAAATTTGGACCCGACCGATTTCAAACCAGCTTGTCAGTTATTCACGTTCAACAGTTATTCTACGACTTTGGGTAACTCTCGTAGTGATGCCCTCACCCACTGTTTAGTGTAGTTTTCATAAATTACAAATGCGAGCCTTGAGTGCAATGCTGTGCTCTTTCAAATGCTTTTGCTTTGGCTCTCGCTGGTTCAAAAGATGCCGGCCACGGAATTTATAGCCATTTATTAAAATGCACAACTGCATGACCGCTAGTCAGCGCCAGACGAATAGAGTGAAATAAAGAAAGAAAATTATGTTATATCTATGCGTATTGTTAATTGTGCACCTCGCAAAGAAAATTACTAAAGCTTCGAGGTATCAATCATGGAACAATAAGAGTGCTAATAGACGTTGGACAGTAAATCCGACGCATGTGAAACGAGTGGCTTAGTTTAGTCATAACGAACGAATAAAAGAAGGAACTTTAAGGTAATAATCGCATAATAAGGTAATGAAGTTGTTTAGATACGTGCATGTTTCATAATATGAATTTTACAGTGTAGATCGTGCACGTGTACTTCTTATTTTTAGTTTTCAAGCAATCGACATGAAAGCTCATTCCTCTGCTACAGTTGAAACTGCTCGACTTTTTTCATGCTTAAAAACTGACGTTATGTGTAGTTGTTTAAGATGTAATTGATATCGATTATGTTTGTTCTTAATATTTATATTTCCAGGTAAATCTTGCGAATATAAGATATTTCGCTCGATGTGTTAAAATATTATTACCAAAACCATACACGTGTTTGGTTTTATAGATAAATAAAAACACACTTCTGTTAGAGCCTTTTCAATTTTTTACCAGTGCATGACGACTAATTTGATTTTTTTGTCCTTCGTCTCATCCATTTTAGTCGTAATTAAACCTAGTAATGTTGAGATGTCAACTGTCCAATTGCTACTATATTGCGGTCACAGACGATACTAATATCCAGTCACTCCACTCAATAACATGTGCAATAACAATTAATATTGCCAAAAATGCTCCTCTCAGGTTGATCAAATTAAGCCTTCATAATCTCGTAAATTAAGTTCACTTACTCGCCATAGATATACGTATATATGTATTAAGATGGACTTTCAAAAAGACAGTTTTATACCAGCTCGTACGCGACAACATCTAATATTATCACCAAAGTTACCTATAGGAAATATTTAGAGCGTTTAGATAAAGCAATCGCATGCAAAGGACGCTCTAGCGCGAATAAAAACGTAGCAAACATAGTTCATTTTAAACTTCTCCTTCGTTCACTTCAAAAATACAAGTCATACACTAGAAGTGTGGGGCGAGTAGCTCCTTACTCTTCTCTAATGTCTAGCATATCACCGGTACCTACTGAAGGGATGCGCCAAGAGTCAGCTCCATGAAGTGTAGTTTTTACGGCCCTACCTTCCACTATGTCATCCCTCTTAAGCAAAGACTCCATCTCTCGGCTGGTCTCTAGGGAAATAGACCGTTCATATTATGCAAGTCTCCGTCGCCTGTGTTCTTCCTTTTGAACCTCCATAAGCATAATGGCATTAAGTCAGGCACTTACCTTTTTCCACGCTTTCCCATACGTCTCAATGTATCCTACGATTTCCGGAAAAGCGTTTCCAGAAGAATCGATCATAGTATTCCGAGCTTCACTCGGAGCGGAACAGTGCAGCGCTGTGTATGTCACCTCGTCCACATCCCCGGTGTCACACAGAATGCACCAGTCCAAGTCGGACTTGCCTATCCTGAGCATTTAGCGCTGACACTGGCTGTGTCCGCTCAGTACCTGCATCATGTAGTACGACAACTCTTCGGTTGAATCGAGCCAAAGCCTAATATCTAGAATGAGGGATTTAGTCCAAGTTCCCTTAATGATCTCCTCAACTATAACCTCGCTCCCCCATCGATCTGCAAACGTCAATTGTTGCGCGCCTCCATTCCGTGAGGTCCACGTCTTTTTGCTCGAGATACCTCATAGTTGTCACCTTGCCCAGGAGGTCCCACAGCAGTAACTTAGCTAGGACCAAGAGAGCCTCAGTCGACACTGTTCAGTGTGCATGGCTTACCCTGGTCAGCAGCTTCCTCTGAGCCTGACCGCCTACTGCTGCTATTACTTGCGCTCCGAAATGCCATGTCCCCCCAGACGAGAGAAACATATATTGCTATCGACTGCTCGACTGAGGCCAAGAGTCGTCCGAGGGCCCATTCATCCAAGGTATGAGACGCGCAAGGTTCAGGGAGACCTTTGAACTTTGGAAACAACATAGGCAATATGTGCTTTGTCGTTAAGTCCTCTGTCGAGCATCACCCCGACGTACTTAGCTTTTTTAACGATTTCCATTGCGTTCCCCGCTAGCGTCGGGTCGATCCCTCTGGTTTTCTTTCTACCTGTTACGTACAGTGCCTCGGTTTTATGTGACGCCAATTGTAGATGGTGGAAAGTCATCCAGTCGTTAATTAGCTCCAAAGCCTCTTACCGCATGTAAGGTACCTTTCCCACAATCTGCGCACTTCGGATAGTTCAGCTGGACAGCACCGTTGTACGTCAGATTCCAGAGCACGGGTCCTAGAATTGGACCCCGAGGGACCCCGCAGTGATCTGACGCTCTTCTCCCTCGACTATAAGGCCTCTATGGCTCAGATAGGACGAGATGGTCCTGCAAAAATACGCCGATATTTCTTTCCTACGAAGTACTTCCATAAGAATTTTTCAGTTCAGTGAATTGAAAACGTTCTTGACATCTAGCAGAACAAGGATAACGAAATTCCTCGTTTTGTGAGTCTTTCTGGATTTCTCGACCGCTCTTCTCAGAATTGTATTCAAGTCACCAATGTGGACCTTCCTTTACGGAAACCAAACTGAGTCACTGAGAGAATTTCTCTGGCTTTAATTTAGGCATTCAGCCTTTTAACCAGAATATTCTCAAAGTCTTTCCGGAAGTAGTCAGCAGAACTCTAGGGCGGAAGGAGCTGGATCTCGTCTCCGCTCCCGACTTCGGAATCCCGGGTGGAAAATCTTTCCTGTGCCAGCAGTTGGTTGGCCAGCTTCCGAAAGATCTCCGGCTTTAAATGAACCAGGAGTTTTATAACCTTCGGCGGAACGCCGTCCGGATCAAGTGCCTTGCTAGACACCAGCTTCTTTCCTGCCCTCTCGACTTCTTCGAAAGTTACTTTCGCTTATGTCCTCCGGAGCAATTCGGTGGAATCCTGGCCGCCGGTGAGCGCATCTTTTCCCTGGTAATTCGGTAAGGCAGGCCCCAGAGGTTGCTTTCTACCTCCTTTCCACGATCGGTATTTATTTGCAGCGATTAGCTTCCGGAGTTTCTTTTGTGCCTCTCGGTATGCTTTTCTGGCAAAATCGGTCTGTGCCCTCCCTCCTCGTAGGCTTTCAGCTCGTCTTAGCGCTCTATTCAGTTAAAAACCTGCTCCACTTCCTCCGAAGCCGCATGCATGCCCGTCGAGCTTGTGCTATCTCGTCTGTTACTTCGGTTTGACGGTTCGTCGAAGCTCTGTGAACCGGATGTGGTATTGGGCTGTATTTGCCTGAGTACAGGCTGTTTTGAGCAATGCGCCAAGCTGATGCATATCCGAGGTGCCGTCCTTGGCACCGCCTCCGCCCTTCGCAAGGTTATTCATCCGCTAACTCGTGCGAGCGGCGCCGACCGGACCCTGGGATGATGCAATCTCGTAACCCACATATCTGTGATACTCAACGTCTCCCCCGGTCTACCCGCCACGCCGAATGGGATTTACCGTCTCGTCGCCCACCATCATCAGATAAACAAATGAGGATCCCAAAGAGCCACAGAAAGTAGGAACTTTGCCATCGTTAATCTACGTCAGACCAATCTCGGCCATCCAGTCCACAAGAATGCGGCCCTTAGCGTCTGTCCCATCACTATCCCAGATCGTACTGGTTGCATTAAAATCCCCTGTAACAACTAGGCTGTGCGTTGCCTGTGATGTAACGCTGTCTTAACCTCTTCAGGAAGGCTTCGCAATCCCGCTCCCCTCTGTTACGTGAGAAGTAGCACGAATAAAAGGTTGCGACTCCATCGACCTCGATTCAGGAGAAGCCGTGGCCTACGCCCCTCTTTCTAATTGCAAAGTTGCCATATGGCAGAGTCACTATTACCGTCTTTCACCCACCATGAGGTTACTTCTCAGTTCTCGCAGAGCATCTGCAGAAGACATCTTTTCTGCGATTTTGACCCTGATGGTACTTCCAACCGAGGATTGGCGCACAGCTTCCATCTGATCGGTGGTGCGAGAAGAGTTTCTCGTGCACACCTCAATGCAGGTGTCGAATGTTCTGCTCTTTCGACAGCAGAAAAGCCCTGAGGACCTGAGCCCAGGAGGCCGGGCACCTCCTGTTTTCTGCGACGTGGATCAGCGGTCGCTCCGTACTCTTACCTACCAGTTCAAGCGTTTTGCCCACGGCAACGTGAGGCAGTTGAATGCCTATAATCCCGAGATGCTCTTCAGAGCCCAGAGTCCCGATCACCAAGGATGCTGCGCAGCTTTTTAGAGCTACTACGCTTTCTGCCGGAAGGTTTGTCACCTCCATGGGGGAAGTGTACTATGATGCCAACTTCTTCAGTAGGGCAGCGTCTAGCGCCGACGCCTTGGTGATCTCTGACGTCCCGTGAATTGGTAAAGGGGTCAGTTTGGTAGGCCGCGTGTTTGATTGCACTTTCCGACCATGTTTCCTCAATGATGGCCAGCTGGCCGTTAAGGGAAAGTTCATCATCTAAGATTACGTCCAACCTCTTGACCTCTTTCCTTCTCTATTTTTTTGAATTGCTGTTTGTCCAGCTCTTGCATTTGATGCTAGGCTTCTGTGATACGTCGTCTTAGATTTTATCTAAACGTCAGTTCTGCAGGTCCTTTCATACTCGCATGCTCTAATTTTCCTGGCCATATCTGCGCATTGTTCTTCCAGCGCAGATATTTTGGTTCTTAGGGCATTTATTACGGCCTCATCGTAGCTTACCTCCAAAACGTCTCTCTACCGTTCGCGCCTGTCTAGTTTGGCCTTTTTTCCCATCGGCTTTGATTAGGACTTTTTTTTTTATTAGGAACTGCCTTGACCAAATGAGAGATATTACCTTTTATGTCGCATTGCGTGTTCGTGTGTTTCCTGAATAATAGATCGAGCAGCCCGGTGTGCTTCGACGCGCCTGCCATCGCCTCGTCGAACCTCCGTGTTTGGTCCTGTATTACTCGTTTGATTTCTTTTCGTCTATTGTCCGCGAGATTGATATCGCCTGTGTTGGTTGGTGAGATTATCGCACCAATCACCCTTTTCTTGTTTGTGACCCTGTCCTTCGCTTTTAGAGGAGTCACCTTTTTCTGGTCCCGCTGCGTCGTTCGCTTGGGAACCTAGAATTTTTTGACTGGGGTCCATCTGAGTGCTCCACCTCCGAGGATTTTGCACCACCGGTCATCGTGTTACTTCTGAGAGCTCCATTTTACTATTCTCATCGATGACAATTTTCTGGACAATTTTCGGGACAATTTCCCGTCAATGTTCTAACGAGACCACCCCTTCTGAACGGGTTGGCCACCTCTGGTAGGATCTCTGCCTGGTTTTTCGCCATATTTTTGGTTGGGTGAAAAGCCTCAGTCACTGGGTGCACTATACTAGCATTGTTGGTATTCTATTTTGTCCACATTTATTTTTTTGTCTCTCCTGTATTTAACCTTCAGTTAAATCCGATATCACCGCTACAGTTGTTTCTAAGATGACAGATGGATTGTGGGCATCCTTTAGGGGGTACTAAGCTCAGCGTCGCCTTGACACCCTCCGGATTGCAACGGCGTTCTATCCGGGCGCCACTCGGCACCATAGCATCCTTGGGATTGATGAATCACCCGACTGACCAACCTTTCGAGGGCACTTATAGGTTTCGTGTCATCAATGCAATAGGGCCCTAGGGTCAGGCCAGCTGACCTTCCCTACAGTGGATGATAGAGCAGCCAAGACAATGGCAAAGCTCTTGTACTACCACCGGCCTGGGCTGCATGTCCAGTTTTAGGGCTGTACCTTCATCAAGGCTTTTCACCCGAATTCCAGCCGCCTGCGCCTTCTGAGTCCGAACGTTCTACAGCGCACATGCGATCTTCCGCGTCACCCTAACTGTTGAGACTTCCTCGTTCGCCCTGGCGAAGCCTATATTTACGTGGTTGGTCCCGGTACTTATCATATCTAGCGGGCGTTCCCCTATCCGCCACCTGGGGACGCGCCAGGTTGGAGGCCATCCCTCCCGTGAGGCAATGTAATGCGGCCGTTACCATAATTGCCCTGACTAGACGATGAAAACGTTTTAGTCACATAGGGAAGCATCCCGCGAGGGGTCGGTTAAAAATCCCTTTTGCTCCGAAGATTGCTGCTGCTGCTAATCAGCGATCGCTCATAGAAAGGATTCTCGTGCTATTAATACTTTATTGGATATGCTTGTATATGCAAAATATAAATCAGTATTCAGGAAATATGGGTGCGGGTTTGCAGAATAGCAATCGCGGACTTGCGTGGCAGGTAATTATCGGATCAGCGCCACATCCGTCGATACATACAGCGACAATACATCCGTATCGGTAAAAAAATATATATATAGACCATGACGACGATGGAAAGAACTGACATATGTTACACTTTGTTTGCTCCTTACTTGTTTATCCGCTTAATCGCGGTGCAGCAACAATTACTTCTAACTGGTTCGTCGTGATGGTTTGGCGGAGGACGCTAATATGTTGATCATGACAGTAATGGCAATGACTGGAAAGTGAGGATAACGCATTGTAAAAAATGTAAGGTCGGTGTATTCATTTACCAACAACTCAAAAGCGAGTGATGATAGAACGTGTTGCATATTACATTGGTATTTAGCACGATGTTTTTATATATTTATATGACGTGTTATCGTGAATCGGTGAACGTGCCCTACCTATATTGTACAATTTACAGTGTAATGTCATTCATAAATATGAAAAATATTTTTGTTTAAAGCAATCTGTTTTCAATTGCGCGAACCTTACAAACATTTGTATATCATCATTAGAAATTATCTAGGAAACACGACAAGCAAATATAATATGACTTACATATTGTCTATACAACCATAGCACACAAGATGTGTGACAAACAGGCTTCAAATAACTTTATGCACGAGCCAATATGCCTTAGGCGGCACCATCTATATGACCTGGTTTCCTCTCAAGTCCTACAGAAAGAATCCTTACATTTCCTTACACAATTGACCAGTCGTAGAAAATACACGTTTCATTTTCGTACATCAATGGGTTAACTCGATACTCCATTCTAACCCCGAATGCGACACGTCAAACACAAAAAACTGATTTAAATCAAAAGCGAATAGCAAGTGATGTTTCGCTAGCCACATTCTAATAATTTAATCGGTCTTCGCGGGTAACACCGACATAAGTTCTAGCAGCGCGATAGGATGGAGACTAACTTAGTCGTCCGTTTTCGCCAAACAACTCAATTGAATTTTCATAAGGAACTTCTGCGAGGACAACTTTCCGTCAACTGTCAATGACAATTACTTGGCTTACGGTATTTGCGGCAAGCCGTGAACGCCTAACTCCCGACGATACCATCTTCTGCGGCGTTACGGCTGCCGACTACGGTAGAAGCTGTAAATATTCTTCGAAAGCATCGGAACGTAAGTCGCACCATCTATCGATAATCCGTCCAACTAGGAGCCCAATCAAGTTAACACTGGAAAGCGGTTTGTGGCGAAACAAATTCGATTCTTCGTTTTGAAGATGCGTGATATACATTTGTACTGTATTCAAATATCCATTCGAGCTTATGTATATTATACTGAAAATTGCAGAAACTTTATTCGTTCGTCAAATAATAGTCGTATTAAAAAAGTCTTGACAATTCGAATTCAAATTAGGATTAAAGTTACAATTATTAGTTAGTTATTTTCAACCTTCAACCTTGTAGTTAGTGTATCAGTGTGCCATCTTTTATGAATGCGATATTTATTGAGCGAACACTTCAAAAGTCACGACTTACTAAAATGTAGCCTGGTCTAGCTAACACGGAAGTTTCAAATACCATTGTTGGCTCTAATTAAAGGAAGCCGAGATTATATCGATGAAATCACCGCAATAATTCGTGTCTGCGTCTAGCTAAAAAGCTTTGACATTTGACGAGCGCGTACGCATATTTGTGGCTATTAAAGGTGCAGTAAAATAATTGTGTACCAATATGAATTGCCAATTTTCTTGTTCGTTTTCTATGTGTACAACATATAAGAAACCATAGAGTGATGTGTATCTTAAAACAATTGCAACTCCGCGCATTGCGAAAACTTTATTTATTAGCCTTCGTCAGTGGATATAACTTGAGATCGTGTTTATTACTTGCACTTTGCGTTATCAAACCAATCAAATCAGTGCGAGTTCTACTAGCATTTCCAGTTACTGTACGAGAGTACACTTTCAGGGTTTTTTATGCTTTTAATGGCTTATTTTATTGCCTAACATAGAGAAATAGAAAATCAAGAACTCGCTAGTAAATTAAATCCTCATGCCATTAAAATGCTACTATTGTATACTAAACCAATGGATAGCGGATATTTCTTCGTCTCTAAGTGGTTAAATCGGCTTCTGTGACAATACTTCAGATTGGTGGGATCTATTCTAGTGCATCGGCTGTATTGATAATTTCGTAAATGTAGCTTTCTTTTTTTGCAACTTCAGTCAGAAACAGATAAGCTTACGCAATGATAGGTGTTAAAGCTCAAGTGCAGCCTTACGAGATAAGAAAAAAGCCTATAACACAAACTAAGACGGGACACCATTTTTATGGAGTTGTGCTGTAGACACATGTGTAAGAGAATTAAACCTCAGTTCAACCCCCAGCTGTAAACGTAGCCATAATTATTTTATTCCATAGTTCAAATCTGTAAAAAAGGGAAAGATCTCCTTAGGGTGCAAATCGTGTGCAAGTGTGCCGACAGATTCTCTCACGTTAGACATAATGTCAGCATGTCTAGACGATAAAAACCAAATACCCTACATACACAATTCAAAAGCTGAAACGCCTATTCAACGTTTCATGAGGCTTAAATAATAAATCGCATTATTAATAATAACATCGCATTTGCTTTAGTTTCCTTGGACATCTTTAGTTTTAGAGAATGTCACTCTTTTATGTCGCCATGGATCAGAGGCAAGATGCATGTCTTCGTCGTTTTAATATGATTCCATATTCACGCTAGCTGGTGCGTTCCTTTATATTGATGAAGCCTATTGATGAAACCAGTGTTGCTGTTGCACCTCAATGGTTTACAGGGAGCTCTTCTTATATTCGTGTGAGAGTCTTCGCCGGAAGCAACGGTCTTACCCGCATAGTAAAAAGCCTTTTTCTACTGTTTTGGTTCTCTTTTATTATGTTGTTTACCCATGCTCGTGAGTTTGGGGGTTCAGCAGTTGAAGACAAAATTAGGCCAAGAATCAAGAAAACTGAAGTGGAATATTCAGATAATCAGCAACTGTAGCTGCCGCCGTCAGAATGGCTTTTTTTTATTTTCAACTACAAAAGTGCACATCAGGCAGTTCTGTCGATTGGTTAGCTCTATATAATAAAACTTATAGTTACAAATTTGTGGTATATGGTTCGCTTTGGAGAAAGATCCAAATTCATATTTGCCAAGCAAGAATGAAACCATTGTAGACTCATAAGTCACGTTGGGTTCTATGTAGGAAAATAGATTTTGAACGAAATGTTTACTCTAGTGTTAATGGTTCGACGCTTGCATCCATTTTATTGATACTTACACCTTTGCTGTATACGTTTTCAGTATATCATTGCAAGAGCCATGAAAAAAGTCGAGCATAGGCAAAGCACAAGAAAATCGTTTTGTACATAACAGAGATTTTATATGGGTTGTAATACATTCCCTGGCGACATTAGCAGTTTACCCTTTTACTTTAACAGTAGTTGTTTACTTTAGAATTTTACCGGTAAATTAAATGTCTAGAACAATTTGAGATGTTGTCGTTTGATTAACGGTGTTCTATAGGTCATGTGTTTACTTAGACGTGTGCTAGACATAGAAAGTGTATATACGTGCATGCAACTTTTAGAAATTAGAAGATACTTGTATATTACTGTACAAAACATTGCAAAAGCCTGAAACAAAATTTCAGATAAATGCTAAAACGATACTTTTATATTATTCAAATTGTACCGGCATAAAAATCAATATCAATCTCAAAACTTAAGATTATTTCATCAGAGTTCTAGTGTTCACAGAACAAAGTTATTGTCGTACTCTTTAGGGTTTTGTTTTAATATCTTTGTATCCTAAAGATTACTTCCCTAGACTTTGCTAGATGATCTAATCGATATGGCATATGTAGCAAATGCCAATAAAAGAGCTTCTCCTGAAGAAAAGAAAGGGGGAGCTTGAGAGGGAAGTGATAGAGACGAATCTGACGAGAAAAAACAAACGCCCAGCTGCGTCTGCACGTGCTTTCCTTTGTTGCTACAATATCCTCGTCGCTGTCGTTGTGTTCGGGCGGGCTTGAGATCTTTCCGTCGAGGCAGTGCAATAGCTGCGGTGTTGTCGCTGCTGCTGCTGCTTTTGTTGTTAGCGGTGGCGGCTAAGAGGCTCGTAAATTATGACCCACAGTATTTTGATCGTCACCAGACGAAGACGACGTCATTTCCAGTTCTCTCCATCGGTGGACTGATGTTCAGAAGTCGTTCTTGGGCAGCTCTTCAGCGATTCAATTATTCCAGCCCGATCGCATCGACTTTGGACAGCGACAGCATGGCAAGGGGTTGTAGCATTTTGTGTCGCTGACGCTTGATCCTGCTGTTGCTCGCTTCAGTTTTAGTAAAAACGTTTTTATCGCTCGTTTTTCTCTGCTTCTGATCTTATAACTGCAGCTGCGTATACTCTGTATCCATGGGTCTTTTAGTCCACGAGTCCTGTGGAGTACACTGAAAACGTATGTGATTCTGTATATCATATGTCTCTGCCTCTATCCCTGTTCTCTTCTATTTATGATTGCAGGCTGGCGTCAATGTCTCCAAAGGCTGGCCAACAACGACAATTATGATCGTTTTCTTTTTCTAGAAAATCTCGAACTCTTTGAATTTTTGTTTTCGCTGAATCGGTGGAGCGACCTTTCTCCTCCTGCATCGTCTCTCTGGACAAATACTGTCACATTCTCGCGCGTTCATGTTTGCATTTTCCCATTCGCTTCTGTATCCGACGTAGCCCAACTCAGCTGTACTTTGAGCAAAAACGAACCGGGAATAATCTTCTGCAGGTTCAGTTTTGTTGCTGCGTCTGTCATTATTTTTTTGGCCGTTGCTCAATGCTTCATTTTGGATTTGAAAAAAATATTTGTATACATAAGAATACATATCACGGGTGATAAGGCCTAGAACGCACAGCCGACGGGCAGTAAGCCCACTGTACGTGCCCCGTGAAGAAGATATGCATATTGAACTCACCATTTATCGACAAATGCTGACAGAAGCATTACACAAAGTTCTTTGTTGTCAAGCGTCACCATCAGAGAGTACATAATATATCGCCTGACTCGTGTCTAAATACTGTGTGATAATATCATTTCCTTCAAAATTGTGGGTTGGTTCATCGTTATCTAAACCGAAAGCTAGTGCCAGTAGTAGCATTAGCAGGAAATTCCAGGTGCGTGAGACACGAATCCGTCTGAAGAAATTCGCCTACTGTTATATAATCAAGAAATACGTCGAGTATTCACATAGTGGCATCGCCCTTACAATCGCTGTAAAAGATCATTATAGCCATGGCAATAATCTATGAAACCGCACGTGACCAAGCTAATTGCAGTTCTGAGTTCACTCAAATTTCGACGTAGTGCATAGACAAGACCAAAGAGTCGCTTTTTTATATATGTTGTTCGATATATATCCACACTATGTAGAACTAGGGTTATTAGATATCTTTAGGACTCAATAAGAATATTCATGCAAGAAAGTTTTTGGTCGTAATACTTATATAGGGTATATTAACGTATAGATGTTTCTATGTCTTGCGCAAGAGTCTACTTATGGTTCATTTACCCTAATATGCCTCCGAAATTTTGAGTCATGCGGCCACCCAACAAACGCGCTATTGATGATATAAAAGTCTTTTATACTAAAATTTGCATACTACATAGCTCTAGTTTTTGTTGATTTAAAGTGCCTCAAATTTTTTCTAAAACGCACTTGAACGCTCGTTAAGGTTTTAGGGTTCTGTGGAGAAAGTCATAATTCTGTTTGAAGGTATTTTCTGTAAGCACGTTATATTTCCTTCACCATAAACGACAGATAAAAGGATTATCCTTTACAAGAATGTATTCCGATGGTTTTCGATAGCCAATAATTATGATTCATTATTCTTTGTTTGATCTTTTATTATTTGTTTTATCTGATTTGTAAATCTATTACATTACGCACGCTCATCCTATTGCCTAAGAAGCTAATCAGCCTGATACAATTGTTAAAAAGTGGTCTGCGTCACATAAAATAAGGGTGCTGTATAACAGGTTAACATATACACCTTTAGGGATACTGTTCTACGATAAATTTGTGAATTGATGAGTGATACAATGGGTTAATTAAAAAGGTCGGTGGAAAATGATCGCAGACCTCCAGAGCAATGCTCGACATTTAAGAAGAAACACATAGTACATTTTTCTATATTTACACATATTTTGGTACATTGTCGCTGGTGTTCATTATGCTTGCTGTTGTTGTTGCTGCAGCTGCTGCTGGAAAAGACACCCCGGTGTTGCTGTTGTTGGCATTGATGGTGATGTTGGTTGTAATGATGACGTGTTTACTTCGCTACAAAAGCGCGACGAACGCTGTATGGCTTTAAAATATCGCCACTGACTAAGACGAGTGAAAAAGTAGGTGGAAGGTATTGTTCGCTTTATTGTTGTATCTTATGCCGCTGCTCCTAACTTTCTGCGCTCTCGTACCATTTTCTAACGTCTCGACCAACTGCAATTATTGTTTTTATTACGATACAGAATAGTTAATATATATTATTATTATAGCGACAGTTACAAAAGAATACAATGAGGTCGAGCTGATCACAACCCAAAGCGAATTACATGGATTTATTCGCTCGATGACGACTATTAGAAGATAGACTGAGAATATCGTTATTCCTGCATGCACTTCTTCCATCAGTTGATTTATTTTTGCCTCCATAAAACTCTTGGAACGTCTGGAGTTATAATTGAGAAAAGAAAAAATTTAAGAAAGAAAAACGGCAGCGATTATAGTTAAATTTGGAGACTGTAATAACAATAAAAACGGCGGCAACAAAGGCCCCGCGTTAGAGAAATCTAAAACAAGAAACACTAAAAAATTTCATTAAAATTAAAGGGTTAAACGTAGAGACGAAAGAAGTTGTATTACTCTAAACGCGGGCGAATAACAGTCTATTACAACGAAGGGTTAAACCCAATCTAATGAAAAATCTTCACCTCAGATATTAACCGTCTGCCCGAGACGCGCTCTATTTTGTGAGAAAGCTTACCTAAGCAAATTATCTTTAGGTAAAAACGTGATAGTTCGAGTTTAGCCAAATGTTACTCCATCCAGTGCTACTCCATCTCAGCAATGCTGCAGTTTTTTGGGGAGTTGACTTAGACTTTAGCATGGGTCTCTAATTCTACCTAGCTTGTTTTTGTAGTTTCATATAAAATGATGGCAGCTGTACAATAAAACTTTCAGAAGGTGGAGGCGTGATACATTATATTAAATGAGAACATGGCGTTCAGTGTGTGGATCATGTTCTCACTGAGAGAGCTACAGACGAATGAAGTGCAATGCCGTTGAGTTGTGTAAAGGGTTGAGTTGTGTCCTAGGACACCAATTATTATAGCCAAAATTAACTCATAATGCTTTAGGGCCTCAAAGTATTAAAAGGATGGATTGAACGCTTCCTCAAAAAGTAAAATCAAATAATAGAATTCTCACATACGTTGGCCGCTAATATACGGCATTGTTGTAAGTCCGAATGAGGGCTATTTTTTTTATATTATTATTTAATTGTTATTTAAACGACAATAAGTTTTTTTATCTTACGTACCATTACATTGGTGATGATCACATAGCTATTTTGTAAACAATTTAAGACCATTTGACATAGTTAGGAAGCACGTAAGGACTCTATATACCTTGAATGATAAGTCTTAAATGATAAATAATCGTCGTCTGTTACCAAAAACTATAATAAAATTTCAGGGCAATTTTAATATTGGCTTGTCACAACAGTTGAGTACAGGTCGGTGTCTGGGATTCTCGACAATTATCGAGCTATATGATAGGAATATTATTCATTCAAACCAGTATGTAAAAAGTGGGTTAGACCTGGAGGAATTATAGAGAAATTGCTGCATCATTGCTGTCTTTCTACATGTGCTCTATTGGGACGTGTGAGACGGCAAGCAAGCAAATGGCCAGAAAGAACTATAAAATATTACTCTCAAGATAAGAAAAGAATTCTGAAAAAGCTGATCAGGAGTCGAAGCTATAATAAGGTGGAGCGGCATTCAGAAGAACGAACTCATCACGAGTCCTCCGTGTGTGTGCCCCGTTATGCAAAGCCATTTTAATACCCCCACGAATAAGTGGCACTCAACTGGGCCTGCTTGGAACCTAAATCGAGAAGAGGAATTTGTTTTCGCTAAATTTCGGATTTTAAGCCACTACAAAGACCAATATAAGCTGAAATAAATGAGTGCTTATATAATAACGTAAACAATACATACATACTATAACAATAGAGTTATAGCGGATGAAGAATAAGAAGCTAGTGACTTTTAAAACGGACCCTTTGTAGTTAACATCGTTTTGTAGCATGTCCCACGTCGAAGCGGGGGCTGGGGCGTGTAATTCTCAGCTGTAGATTTGACGATCACTATAGAAAATCGCCCTGACATGTTCATCATATGTAAAACCCCCCTAAACTCTCGTAAAGTCGCCCTGATAACACATACTTCCCCTACCCTGTGCACATAACATTCGCCCCAAGTAATAGGAGAACCAATTCTAAACCGATGATGGCCAGGGTTTCCGCATGATTTAAATTTTTTAGTAACATGTCATATAGATCTTTTCTGTTTGTTATAATTATACCTGTTATGCCATGTTAATTATACCTGATCGTTATGTCGTAAAGCAACACGCACCAATGATGCTGCAGTACAAAATGAAGTGAGCGAAAAAATCAATTTCTCAATACTATAATACAGAAGGTACCGAGGAAAATTCAGAGTAGGCTTACCATTGAATGAGCTCCAGGCACCGCTTCAACATATTTGTGCGTTAGTCGGCATCAGCCAATTGTTGCTAAATTTTTAGCGCTCATATCTAATTTTCAAACCGCTTACGTATCTATGCTGCCTCGTCCCGATTAACAACATATTAAATTGTTTTTAGCCATATCCCAAAATTCTTCTAAGAGCATCAGAAGTCATTTTTGAAATTGTAATGAACAAAGATGGCTAATCAGTGCAAATCAGCCTCGACCGGCTATAAGCACGTACCAATCCGCTCTCTTCCTTTAGGCAACAGTCAGGTAGTTGAGTAGTCGACTCACTGCGTTTTTTTTTGGTGGAGTAGAAGCAGTGGTAGCCTCTTCCGTCTTGCGTGCTGATATTTTCGTCTTGTATTTATGGAGAGTATTTTCTTGTTATAAACAAACGAAAATGACAGTTCTTCTGCTTCCGAGAGCTACCTGTTAGTCAGTTGAGCTCGACTTCTCACCGTGTGTTATTTCTCTCTCTCTTTATTCTTACTTCGTCTCCAACAAGTCGACAGAAATGAAACAGTGAAACAAGACAGAAACTGCCAAGGAACGCAACAGCGGCACCAAGTCACAATATTAACAATAACACGAGTTTTTAGTCTGTCACTTGGAGTATCATTTCCATTTGTTTGAAGACCATCATTGTCCTTCTTTCAAGCACTTAGTTTCCTACAATCATATTTTATCCTCTACAGACATTTCTACCTATAATAGACGAACTCGTTTGGTTTAGGTCAATATGCGTTGGTGTGCTTAATTTTGCCTGCCTTTTTTCAACTGCACAGACATCCCCACATTTTCGCATCTAAACATGTAGCGCTGCAATACAATACAGGCTTATCGTCAATCAAAAATTTATCTTTATTCGTTTTCAGTGGTCTAAACAGATAATAGTGCGCCTCGATCGTTTGTTGACCTTTATTGCCGGACGGTATTACCGATTATTACATGCTAAGGTGTCACATATATACACAGACTCTTGTGCACAGAAACACAGCAGTAACACGATTGACATACAGGATTGAACTGATACCAGTGCATCTGAGTGGCATAGTGATAACTTGTATTTATTTTTAATACTATAGACGATGCATTCGTCTTAGTGAAAGGCAGTCGTAAGAAAGGACTAATAATTAAGGCCTGTCAGAACCGCCACCGCCTTTCATCGATTACGCGCAAACATAGAGCGTGCGCAAACGGAGACAAACCGTCAAAATTGCTATTTCGATTTATTATGCTTATTACGCTTGCGAAAATTGTTTTTCCAGTCAACTATCTAGATTACGCCGCATCTCTTTATATTTCTAAATAATTATGTGTATTCCTCATTTCCATTGGACGTCACAAACAGCATAGAGCGACCGTTGCGTGATGATCAATTTAAAATATGGCTATTGTAGTCCGTTCCTCACTTCGTCTTACCCAAGATTTGTCATTAAACAGAGAGAATACCTTCTGTCCCAGATTTTTCTAGAATGTTCACGCTTGTTTCGGGTACAGTGGGTGCCATATATTTAAATACATTCATCGATACGTCGTGCATGAAGGAGAACAACCCTCGGCGCTCGGGAAAGGTGCCACGATTTTTGGCAAAAGAACACATTCAGATGAAGAGCACGCACAAACTGTATAAATTTTCCATGTTGAGACAGTCATGTTTAGGCTGTGCCCGCTACACCTGCCAACGCTTTTGACGGAGCAGAACTTTCGAAAGCTATCATTATCGTTTGCATCCTACATGTTCGTCATATTCAACAATTTTAATCTACTATTTTCTATTTTGAGCCTCGTTTCCACCGAGGCTGTACCAGGTCCTGCCCAGCATTCACTGCTGTTCGATGGTTGTTCATCATCTTGTCAGCGGTGACAGCCACTGGTGCTGATGCTTTGTCAATGCACCACTGAACACGATGCGGAGGAGAAAATTACCACGTACTGACTGCTGGTCCTGGACGGCCGAAATACGAGGAGAAGACACAGAGAAAGGAAAATGCCTAACGTGTCTACACTGCAACCACTATTTTTCTAGATTGCCAATTGACTTCAGCACCTCATCGCGTCAAGAGTACTATGACATTATATTATTGCAGTAGACCAAATATGGAGAACGCAGAACGACCAGAAAATATAGAATGCAAAAAAACTCGAAAAGAAACACTGTATAACTGATTGAGGGGAAGGCCTCCGCGAAAAAATGCTGTGATAGGAAAAACAGGTGGTGTCACTGACTATCATGACTCCGAACGCCAAAGTTAGTCAAAGTTTTGGGAAGCATCATTGGTAGCTGACATTGTCAATGTCATGACTATTATTACTAGTCGTATTACCTTGTTGTTACTATTGCTCTGGCTGTTATCACTGTGAATCATAAGTATGTACTCCTCCCGTTGAGAACTTTTTAGTTGATGTCAACAGAAGCATTGCACTGGCTATGCCCTATATTCACGTCTACAGTCACGAAATCTTCATCATTGCGCTAGTGCTGCAAACGGACAACCTTTGAAGTTTAGATCAATATTGGCGTCCAGTTTCAAATAGGGACTGGAGATGTAACCCATGCTCCAAAAACTCTTCCGCGGCGATTCTCGCACCAATCTGGGCTGTAATTTGATTTACATTTTTAAAGAAGAATCGAAAACTGCACCCAATTGCGTGGCACGGTTCTGACAGATACATCACGTCCCATGAGCTTCTTTCACTTAGTGTATTCACTAACAAGGACGTGATATATGTTTATTTGTTTAGTTGTGATACTGTTAATTCTTACATATGATTAGAACATGTTTTCAAGTAAATTTAACTGAAACGCCTAGTGTATATGGACTTATATGACTGTCTATCTTATAGCAATCGAATTATTTCATTGAATAATCTTAAAGTTAAACACAATACATTCATTATTTTGGAACCTCTCCGTTTTAAACTCGTGCTCATTTCCGCGTTACGTCGAGTACTTTAAGTACACAGGGCATACAAAGCGTGGTGCCATCAGCGGAATTCGGACTGGTAAGTGTCAGCTTTACAGCTAATAATTAGCCATCCAGGTCACTGCTGCATCTCTAGACTAGCTGAACAATTTATTACCAACTTAGGCTGATACAGAAAGTTCTTGTTCGTGTTTCTGAATAGTGACCAAATCTAGAAGCTACGCTTATATAAACATATGTGATGTCTGTACTTTCGAATTGGACAAAACAGTTGATTCATCTAATCAGCTCAGGTTCTCATTTCCAGTTATTAAAGCGAGCTAGCTGCGTATAGTTTACTCCTGTGGGTAGTCGTGACATGGCAAAAATGGCGTTGGGCACCGGGAGCTCATGGCATTGTCAGGCAATAAATGAGGAGAGGACAAAGGGTCACCTCCTTACATCTCTTTTCTAGTCCCTACAAATGATCGGGGCTGGCTGGTAGGAGGATAGATAGGTGTGGGGAATTGAGTAATCTTCGTAAAAACAGAATTCATAGCTACTGACCTTTCTGGAATGAGGCGTCCATCGAACAAGCAGGCCGACGCTACGCTAGCCCGAAAACCCATTTTCTTCCGATTTTTGGTGACCTTTGCTCTGTTCAAACTCTGTTTGCTATGTTAAATGCATGTTATGCTTGGATTTTTTTCCTATTATATTTTAACTATATTGTTACTCTCATATTAACGCATATTGTTATAATTATAGTAACAAAATAGTTGAGTCAAATTTTCTTTTGTTAAAAAGCGTTCAACATATTCGCAGTAGAATTCTGCGTTACATGACATAAAGCAACCCAAATAATTTTTGATAGATTGACTCGCACCCAGTCGGTTAAATGGACTGGTTTTTGCTATAAAATAACTAATTTATTCGATAGAATCAAAAAGTTTTAATCAGAGAATGCAACGCAAGGCTACCCAAAATGGCCGAGCCCTTCCGCTCTGCTGCCATAACCATGGTTTCCAATGACTGTAAACCTGTTATTAACGAATCAATCAATTAATCCCTGCTCAAATGCACAGCTATACGCGCTTTATCCAAATATTACCTTTATTATCACAATTAATTATCACATTTTTCTTTAACTTCAACTCGACGCCATCGGCTGAGTTTTAACATTAACTGCCCTTAACCCTTTCAACATTGACTACCAACATTCTACCCTTACGAAACTAACAGGCAGCGTTAGCAGTGTGACCGACTCGACCAGGTCTTGTCGTTAGGGTCTCTCAGTCGAGCGACGGAGTAAAAGGGCTAGAGGGATTAGGAATCACTGAGACGGAAGACAATGAGAAACTCGCGTCTTTAGCAGACCTACACTTAGGCTATATGAGAAGAAGATCGAAAACAGTAGTGTACGTAGTTGAGCAGTCCTCTTTATCACCGTCTTCGGTCTGCGTTTTTGATACCGCCTTTTAACTTTAGCTGTTTTCGTTACTTGATGCACACAATTTAGTATTTTTGTAGCCCAGTCGCTGATCGGATGCCCTGGGCCAGATTTCACTTTAGTCCGCCGCGTTATCTGTTGAAGGTACAATTCCTCTAACATGTCGATGTGGAATCAAGGCAAGCCGCAAAATCTACAGGAAAACAAAAAACTACGCGTCGATATTATCGGCTTGTTAATAGTTGTCGCAAAAGAATAGGATGCCGTACGTGGCCATTGAAAAACAGCGTCATGGCTTCTAAGAGCAACACAAAAGGCCGAACCTATATTTTTAGGTCGTTACCTCTGTTTAAAGCCGCGTTATTCAATATGTGTGGTTTTATATAGCGAAAGACATCCTAATAATTTCTTGGAAACTTTGTCAAGTTCGTATCTACATCGAAAGACGATTCGGTTGGATAAATGCAATGAAACTGAATTATTTAGCACGCCTACTCAGATGGCCGGAACGGTTACGTAGGTAAGGCGAACGTAAAAAAAACGTATCTCCTATTAACAGTTTCAAAAGAGGATCATGACGACAGAACACTTGATTTTAGAAAAATGTACAGAGAACACTAAAATTCAAACAAGGCCGTAAGGAATTTATGCTGTCTTTTCTCCGACACATTTTATCCAGCTTGTTCTGAGTTCATTGCGGTTTTGCCTACCCACCACTGGGCCTATTGGTCTTCCTGTCTGCCATTTTGGATTGGTCCTAAATGAGATCTAACAGTTTGGTGAGTCGTGCGTGGGAGCCGTTCATCGCGGCATTTGCATAACACCTCTTGTGCATTAGCTTTGCAGCTAACAGCATTCCTCTGGCTGATTGATGGGAGGTCCTTTTTTTATCCCATATTAGACGTAGAGGTTGTTCCGTCTGTAAAATGGCGCACACATACACATATCGTCCCCCATGTCAGCTTCAATGATACGAACCAGCAAATGTATTATATTCGCTTCCAATCACCAACCAATTGTTCTTGATCGTTTAGACGAATGTACTTGAATTGAGAGTTAAGAAGTTGGACCATTGAAGACTAGATTTTCTCTATACTGAATTGTAAATATTGATGGATGCTCTAATCGTAAGATAATGAAGAGAGTGGAAGACACACAAAAATGGCTTGCGCAGCAAATAACAAATAATTAATCAAACCAAATAACAAATTATTAATAACAAATAATTAATGATTAACTAATAATTACCACAAAATTTATCTGCTTATACTTAAAGATGTAGAAAACATAATACTAGTCTTCATGTCTCATTAGCCTTCTATCAATCGAGTAATAAAGGAATCGCAAGGTCGTATGGCGAGGTCTCACACAGAAAACACGACCACATTGTTTCATATTATTTAAGTAACAAAGTTCCATTCACGAGAATTTCACTATAATTAAATCTAAGTATTGCGGTTACTAATTTTTTTATTTAATTTTTTTATATGCCATATTTTGTTGACCCATTGAATCATCAAATGTCGCGCCTAAAGCATTAACCTCCAATGCACCGGTTAAAACAAATCGTAATTTTTCGGTTTTTAAAAAAGTAAATTACCACAATTAACGCAAATTTCTTCATCATGTAAACGTGCTACTACACAAGAGGTGTATATTACTTGATCTAGATTTTGAATGATTTAGGCATCGGTGACGACTACAGATTGCTTCTGCATGGCTTATTTTCAGTCATTCGAAAATGAGTGAGTCATTGAGTCATAATGAGTCAATTACGTATGCAAAATCTTGTACGCAAAAATGAGCTCGTATGCAAATCGTATCATTTAAGAACGGTGTGCGTTGGCTTTCAAACTCAAAGGATGCTCTGAAACCTTCTCCCATATAACCATCTTCTGGGTTTCGGCACGGTTTGGATAGAAGGTCTATAATTTTTACAGTGGTTAATGGGAATTCTTGACTGGAGGAGAATATAAACAGCTCGGCTGTTAGACCAACAGCGCGAACCAGTCATCGGGGATGTTAACTAACATAATCCTTTCGATTTAAAGGGCAGCGACCAATAGGAAAATAATGTCAGTAATAAAACAGCAGCTTGTTTTATCACAACACTTCTGTAGGCATGTATAATGAACCCGTAGAGTTTACTAAAATTTTAATCTTAATGTTAGCCAAATTTACGCCAACAAGGATTATTGGATGACATGAATATTTTAAATAACTATATGTATAGATGTACCTTCCGAAATTACCGGCGGCTTTCCTTTTGACTAGCCCTAACGATTACAATATTAACACATTTTTTTGCATTGAAGCATTTGCCAAGATTACCAGCTACATTTCCACATATGGCCAGCATCTTCTGCATTTCGAACTTACTTTCGGCCTTTTCCCAAACCAACTAAAATAACTCTAAACTTACATGTTTCATTTAAGATTTCAACTTGAGCTTTGTCCAGTCTATCTTTAGTCAATACCTCGGTTGCTTCACTCCGATGCGTCTTAGTTTCTTTATATCTACATATAAATGATATTTTTAAACCTATGTTTGGCTTTCCCATCCAATTTTTAGCTTCCGTAAGTGTGAAGAGGTAAGCTTCTATCCGGCGGCCGACGCGGTATCTACCTTTCCGTGGTCCGATAACATTGTTTGTCTTTGCAAATTTGACATTGGAAGCAAGGAATGGAAGCAAGCTTACGATGTAGCACATGAATGGTCGTTAGCGGTTTTCAGTTAATTAATCTGGAGCTCGATTTTCCCGGCGTAAAACGTAATAAATATTTTAATTGAGTCCATTTAGCAGCGCCATACCATTTAGGATTTTATGGAAGCGCCCCAATAAGATCTTTCCTTCACTTGGCTTTTCTAGTGATCTTAATGACACACCGCATTTATTACTGGTAGTTTTTCCGTTTTTACTTAATTATTCTTTCCACTCTCAGCAGGTATGAGCCATAAGGCAGTGGGTTTCTCTTAACAGAATGTTGCCTCTACTGGGAATAAATTCAACTTTAAGAAGTTATTCTAATCTCTTGGTCAACCTCTTCTACGCTGTATACCCTGCCATCAGTTACGTCTGCCCCGCCTACCATTTTTGCGAGAGAGTTAAGTTGGTATCAAATTGTTTGCACTTTTTTTTTAAGAACAACAGTATACGCCATTTTCTAAGCCTTGAGCTTCGCGGTACGCATCGCATTCGTGCTTTCTTTTTCTAATTTTGCATCTAACTAAAATTTTCGAAAACATATAGTGATCTCTTGGTCACCTTTTATCAACCTTGTCGATATAAGTACAACATGTTGCGTTAAAATTGCCGTACCGTATAGCCCGCTACTCGGTTTTATCGATGAGCTTATCTTTAAGAAGAGCTGGCATTGGCTCTTGCTCTTTTCAAAGCATGAATTCGTATTACTTTCCCATACGGGTATTATACTGTGGACGATTTTAGTATTAAAGTGCTCTTCCTCATTAATCTGAATTTCGATAATGAAATTTGAACCTAAGTCATTTGCTACCACATAATCAATTGTTGACCCTCTAATCTGTGTATGCTCAGTAGCAGAGTATGCAAGCCCTGTCGGCGCCTCCAAACCATGAGGTCACCGGCTCGAACCCCTTAGGACACTTTCAGATAGATGTTGTTTTGGATTTGCAGACTTGTTAAGAAGATAAAGCTTGATAAGTAGAAGTACCTTTACACTTAATGTTGAGATTCAAGTTAGTTAAAGTTAAGTTCCGGCAAAACTCTTAAAGTAAGTGCCTCGCATTATCAGTATTCTTATCTAAATTAGTATAACTGACCAAAAAAGATAGCTAATTGCTTTATTCGTCGCTGGACTTTCCATGCCTGTGGAATCCCCTATCATCAGAACAGAATTTTAGGCATGGCTTCCTCGTGAGCCATATCTCCTCTATTCTAGTACAATTGAGAAAGGCTTAGAGTTTAGGTTTAGGCTTAGGTTTAAGACCTATAAAAGATGAAACGAGCTTCAAGTATCACAGACTTAGTATCGGAACGTTCCAAATATTCATTGTTGGGTCTCTTATGTTCATCATAGTGATGAGTTTCGTTTTACTCACAGTGTCATCTGAAAACTTCTATCACTGTCTTATGACGTATTCGTCCTGTTTCGCATTTGATAATCACTACTTCAGTTCGTGATGCAAACGGCGCTTGTAAATGTTGAAGAAGTTACATAAACCTTTGAGAGGTTTGCTCAAGCTGCCAATAAAAGCAACCTTGCCTGACAATATTTTGCACACATAAAAGCAATCCGGTTGGACCCACATTATGGACTGAGTTAATACCGATATCGTCGACAGCTATATGTATTGGACTGAAGATCTCCAAGACCCTATAGTGGCAACAAGATCTTAGACTTTTTACAAAGATGTTTCGCAGTTAGTCTATACATCTATACCACATCTTACAAAACTAGGGCTACCTATGGAGGGTTTTCTTTTAATCTATTATTTCTATTTCTATTTCTTTTCTCTGCTGGGCAGTACCAATATGGTGTAGTAGCTATCGAATTATCATTCAAGGAGCATCAGTCATACAAGACGAGGCGATCAGGGCTAGAGGATAGGATGTAGAATTCGATTTCATACGTGCTGAAACGACAAGGCCTTGCTATCGGTTATAATTTGTGCATACTGCGCTCTTGGTCTTTAAGGTTTGTAAAAATCGTATTTCATCATATATTTTCCTAATTTCACCCATTGATAAATGATTAACCTGCCTTGTATCTAAAAAGGCCCCTAACTACGTTATCATTATATACTCAGCCAAAAATTAGAACCTTCATCATACACAGTAATTTTCGCTCTTTTACAAACGTTAATTTGCAAATGAGTGTTAATAGCATGACATCAATTACTTGCCGCATATTCAATTTTTGCGCAGAATCCATACTTACAGGATTATCATTCTTATCACAGTAAAATACGTGTTGGGACTAAAGCATCTAAGAAAAGAATAATACGAGCATAAACGCACAGCCACAAATTTAAATCTGTTGTGCAATTCACAATATAGAGTATTAATTGCTAATTTTTTGCATTTAGTTTTGATCAAAGCGCCGACCATTTTTGGTGTCAGTTTGTCAATATTTTTTCAAAATGCTTTTTGAACATCTTCTTGGATAAACTCCCATAGATGCGTAGTTAAGTATAAGTGTAGTCTGATTTCAAACCCCAACTTTTCGATACAGAAGATTCGACGCTTTTTAATTTAGATTTAAATGTGCCAATTCGACTAGATTCTATGACCAAACATCATAAACATAGACAGTACAAATGATGGCGGTGCTCAAGTGTAAGAAATCAGTCTACTTTGGTTAAAAAATACATTTCATCAGACAGAACTGAATGTGGTAAACAGGAAATGCATAACAAAAATATTTCACTTGAAGTTTATTCTAGTTATATTCAATGCAACATTTAAAGAAATAAGTCCATTCAAGAAGTACATTGAGCACAGTTGTTTCTATGATTTTTATTGACTCAAGATGCTCATACAGACACTTATGGCTAAGGTCTTTTTGAAAAATTCCAGGATCATTAATACTGTTTAGCAAATTTTTAAAGGCTTCTTCGCAAGATGGACAAAGTCTGGATCCAACAAGAGGGATCCTCATTCTATCCAATCGATAATCTGCCATTTGCTCTATTGTGGGAACAATTTCTTGGATGTATAATCTTGCGTACACGAGACGTTCCTTAGCATCCAAGATTTTACGACTTGAAGGACTTTTTTCCACGAGGTAACCAACTGAAGCAGACTTTTTAAAAAATGTACGGCAATTTACGACTATTAGCGCTCTCGCAAATAACTTGTAGCTAGTTTTAGGAGAATTGAGCTTGACTTGCCTTGAAAAACCGCTGGAATCTACGAAAATACTTACTGCGACTAATTATATTAAAAAAAAGAACTAGAGTGTGTTAGCTTTAAAATAACGGAAAAAATTGTTCAAAGTCTTATTCGATATTTTTCTAACAAATGTAAACATTATTGTTTGTAGGCCTATGCTTTCGCATACAAGTTTGCTCGGAAAATGTTCGAAAATAATGTTGCCATCGTTGTCTAACGGATATTGAGGTGGCTTGTACATTTGCGATCATTTTTACATTCACAAATAGAGTATAATATGTGAATGTTACACCGTGCTTTGTCCTCGATATTTGGGTACGTTTTTGACTTTCATGTTGACTCAATGCTCAAAAGCGTCGGATCCAATCAGTAATCTTCCACCCCGTAGCCCATAAAGTTGTTTACCCCGCAGGTATAAATTTCCGCATTTTCATTTGGATAGCTAATTTAGTATATTAGAATATGCTTCAAAACAGTTATTAACCTAAGAAATATACGATTCTTCATCATCGCCAACCAGAACTACGTTGGTAGTAGGCTGTAAACTATACAAAACCAAACGACCCAAAATATTGCGATAACTCAACCACCCGCAGGAAGAAGCAAAATATATTCGCTACGTTCGTATTCAGTGCTTTTACATTCGTTTGTACTCAAAATTATTACTTTAGCGTACATGATATAGGGAAGGCCATGTTGTCGACAACGTATAGGAAAATGCTTATTGCGTTCCAACAAGAAAACTAATATATTTTTCGGTTCTACTTTTTTTATTCCGGTTCTTATTAGTTCGCGCTAGCTTGCATGTTTTAAGCTCCGATTGGGCAGGTGGTCCCATTCTATGACATGTGTTTGTCATCATTCATACAAAGCTAATTTTGCCTGTTCGTGCGTTTATCTTTAATAATCAAATCGGTGCTACAGATTTAACCGGGACGTCACGTCTGAGGATAAACGCCGGGCATGGAAAGAAATCACGGATTCGGTGAATTCAGTGTCGCCGTCGGGTTCAGCGGGTCACACCCAAACCGAGTGCAAGAAGAAGTGGGACAACATGATGGTCTACTCAAAAAAGCTCTATTGGCAGTTCAAGCAGAAGTGCCACTTAGCAGGTTTGTGTATATTTCTTTACGTAAAAACGTACGCTTTCATATATTATCGCATAAACTTTATCATCGATAGCCCTTTTGGCAGGCACTTATCCGCACTGCGGATAGAGCTTAATTCGATGGAGAGATACAATGACTCTTTCGTGACCTTAAAACAATGCTAAAATACATAGAGTCTCTAATGGAGGAACACGGTTTTAGTGTGTTTTATGTTTTACACTAGTCATTATTTGCGATTTGAAGTTTAAAATTAGTTTTGCAGTTTAGAAAAAATTATTTGAAATTAGTTGCAGTCTTATTTTGATTAACATTGATTAGCAAGAAGCGACATATGCGTATTATGCCTATTACCTAAGTAGTTAAAAAAACAAGAGTAGGCAGATAGCTTGGTGCCCTCATTGTATATTTTAAATCTGCTCACACATAAGCCAGAATACGAACTAAAAGTGTTTAATCGCAATAAGTCCTTTAATGTTCAGCGCAGCTGAGTGAATGTAAAAACGCGTGTGTGCGGTAGCCGTCTAAATAACTTCTACATCGCTACCAAGATACTGCTACGAGATTTAGAAACACTGAGAAAGAAATGAAATAGTAACGGAAATTTTTTCAATTTATGCATAAGTCGATTTAAACGGCTGATATATGTTAAATCATGTTTGAAGTCGTCCAGGTTTGTAGTCAGACTGCAGAAGTAAACAGTTCAGTGAGCCTTTTAAAATTAAACCTTGTTTCGCTGACCACGTTCGCAAGTTTGACTTTCTGACTGTTTGCTGACGATAGATATATAGATAAGCGAACTCAGTGGCTCGGTGCATTCGTATGCGCCTTGCGACTGGAGCAGACACGTGGGTGCACGGGTTCGATCCCCGCCAGTGCACATTTACAATTGTATCGGGTTCGTCTTATGAAGTAATGCAAAAACTGGTACCATGGGTGTTAAATGTTGGCTGATGGTCAGCCCTAACAAAAAAAGAATAGATCCCTTGAAGCGAATCTAAAAGTATATTTTTAAACTATTCTTACAACTGCTAGTATAATAAATAGGCTGTACTCAGGTTTTTTATTGAATAAGATTCCACCAGAAACAAAAGACTCTTCTCTCAGGATGAACCTGTACTTCCATCTTTGATACTTTTCTCATATATTTTTCATTACTAAGCAGACACTTTAGACATTATTCGAACACTTCACTTAATCATGAAGCTTCAAGTCAATGAAGCCTTTACAGTGAATTAACAGCTATTTGAACTATTCCCGATTGGTGTATATCTTAATAGAAAGTAGTAGTGGTTCTAACTGGTGAAAAATTGTTCTGAAAATCTTCATACAACCTTTTATGTTACCTGGGTAGTAAGTGAGCCATGAAAGCCAATAACAATTATATATCATAAAAGTTAATGCTTACTCTATTCGTACAAAATAAGGTATAATAAGACATTTTGTATTATACCCTTCAAAATCTCGGACCTATCGTCGTCGAATTTTTGCTCTTTTACTTAGTGCCCGCACTTGTATTTATCCTCGACATCTTTCAAAGATAAATTCTGCTTGTCTGTTTTACTAAATTTTAGTAGTCTTTCTGCTAATTGTGCTGTTCTATGGCCCTCAGAGTTTCCAAAAAGTGCTCGAAGAGAACTGATTTACTCATATAGGGCAGATTACTTTCCTAGAAATGCTTTTGAAGCTGATCTCATTTGAGAAACAAATTAGTAGTGGATTTAAAATTGCACAAACACGATACATCCATCGATCTCTATCAAAATGGCGAGCCAGTAATTTCGTTTTCATAGGTTTCTTCCTACGAAGTAAACTAGTTTACTAGCCTACTAATATTACAAATAGTAAACATGTACGTTCAGTGAGAATTATTTAGTACCATTACAAAATAAAATGAAGAACATAATGACCAGAATCTAGGTGAAACACTTACTGCCCACGGAGTAATATAAAGACATGGTGGCATTGATAAATAATTTTTATCCAAGTCATCATTGTTGGAACTGCCCTGTTAACAGCGGTCTGCTGAGTCTGTGCCGACTGCCTTCTATAGTAATGCTGCCACCGCTATATGCCTCGCTAAGCAGCCTTTTGCGTGCACAGTTAGCACAAAAGGGGTATTAAAGAGACTGAAACTTTGGATGAATGTTTTGTCTTGTATTGCTACATTATTTGCTACCCTTAAAGGAAATTCGTACTAAGCAGACTAATTTAATCGGTAGGCAACAAGCGTATGTAGCCAAATGAATAATTAGTGTGCGTATTATATTCTGGTTTCGTTTTGTAGTGTGTCTACACTCTGATTGACAGTTAAAAATGTCTAAAAGCCTACAGGCTAAAATGGGCGTTGCTGAATGGCATAGCGCAGGAAAGCAAAAGTAATTCCAGTTCCACTGTCAATCATTCTTCTGTGAGGAAATACTCATCTTACAGTTATGCGCTGCTGATTGTTGTGGCGCTTTAGTGGCTTTATAAGTAAGTTGTAACACAAATAAACATAACCATATTTTACAATTACTGTAGCTTTTCATTAGGATATAGTAAAAACAATGACTAGCATAGACGGAACTCATTACGAGCTATATTTGTTATTAGTAAGCCGTATATGTGTTTAAGAAAAGACCCGTAGGTGTGTTTTGAAAACGCTGCTACCACTGTCAACGTCGAGTTCATATCGATATCCATCTAGACAAGTACCATTGTGGATGCACATTTACCCTGATTCTAGAACGGTGAAATTTGCGCCAGGTATAATAACGTCTGATATTTTTTAATGATAGCCTAAGAGTGCTAAATAAATATATTAGCTTACTTTATTCTTTGCTTAATCATTTTATTATGCAAGTTCGTCTTTTGTAATCTGGACGTTTACAAGCACTACCCATACTAGAGAAAACCAGGTCTGGATATTTGCATAACTGGATTAGTCCTAGGGCAGATATCTATGAACCTCTAGTAGGCACAATTTAATGTAGTAAAAGTATTAGAAACATAAATGATAAATGGCAACCGTCAAGGAAGTAAAAAAGTTTATAATTGGTCCTTAGAATTTCGTCACTTACTCTGGGACTTAGGAATTGTACGTTGTTGAGTACATTGGCGCTACCCTGTTCCACCATGAAAAACCTCTACTTTTCGATCCGCAAAGATCACCATTGCTTTAAATAGGGGTCAATTTATCAGGACATCAGCGAAGTGGCAAAACCCGTCCGGAAAAAAGTCGAGCACGAATTTAGGTGCGCTTGACCGATCAAAAAATTTTTTACTCATTTGTTCTGCATTGAGTACCATATTTTCGAACGTGCCACCCGGGTGTATCTTAATATCATTAAGATAATAAGATAAGATAATTCTAATAAATCAGAATGATTTTATTGGCCAAGTCGTGGAAGAAGTGCACTGCAATCATGGTCTTTAAAATGTAGCTAGGTACTGTACAACTTTTGCATTGCAACAAACCTCCGGTAATTAGACTAGCTTAATATCAAAGTTAGAAGGTATAGACCTAAGACTATAAATACTTGAATTAGAAATAAAATTTAACATTCGTAAAGATCAATGATGCTTTCATTTTAAGTACACACAATAAAATTTCAGCACTAATTGTAGACGAATTCAAGCGAAGTATATTCTCATATAATGAATAACTTTACAAATCTGCGATCATTGGTCGAATCAAATGAGTGAGCGCGATAACAAAAGCCGATCTTGCACTGAAATGTGCTAGTAAAGAGGATGTTTTGGTGCAAGAATCCCATTCTCACGTCCCGCAGTGTGACACCTTCACTTACTAACGTCATTATTCGCCCCTGTTTCTATCGATCGGGTGCCTTTGCAGAACTCAAAAAGTGTCGTCCGCCTCGACGTCTGTCAGATGTGGTTCTTCGGGTCATTCAGGTATGCACAGTTTACTAAGAAAGCATCCTTCAGTCTTTTCTTCCTCTGAGAGTCGGCACTATAAGCTGCAATTTGACAACCTGATATTCAGATAGGCTGGGCTTGACCTAAAGGCAGAACGTAAATTAGCCTTTGAGTATTTTAAAAATATTTTTATTAAATGGACATTCTTATAAATTAAAACAGGGAAAACACATCATTATGCATTGATAATCTAAAGTTGATTATTTGCTCTAGATCTCAACGATCCTCGTTCCCTGAGACTTTCATTTTGATTAAACCTTCTACTAGACGCACTACAATTTCCTAAGGCTGAATATAGTTGTCCACCTGCTCCAGGTAGCACTTCTGGTGTGAGAGAACATACTCACATAATGCAATTCCTTCAAGCGGGCGAGATATGTAAAGTAGGCACACTGACATTACGTAAGCCTTACTTTTTTTTAGAATAATTTTAGGTCATAGCCAATCAAACGGTTGTTTGTGAACAACGAATTGACCTACTCTAAATGGAGGCGCATTTACACAGAATATTGTGGTTACGCTGGTTGTAACAACACAGTGTGCTTTATTGCCCATTCGTTTCGCATGTCTGTTTACTTGTTATCGACTTTTGTTACACTTGCGTTCTATCGGACGGCCCATTAAAGCATACACTATGTGGCAACGGTACCGACGTAACCCGTTCATCTTCCTCCCCTCTGTATTTCCCTTTGCCCTCCGTGTTACACCTCTTACCTTATAATGTCCTCCAGCAGCACACCTTAAGGTGCCAGGTCAATCTCGCTTGCTTCTCCTGTTATGTTGTCGGCGTGCTAATGATCGAGTGGAGTCGTACATAGATTAGGATAACCGTCGTATCTGAAGACTCTTTCTGCCCTCGTTCTGCCCAGGTATTCTTCGATTGGCTGCTCGATTATACAGTATCAAAGTTTTTTACATCAAATGCTTGCACGTCGTCACTGTCATGTAGCAAACAAGATGGACGTACAAAACTCAAATACAAAATTTCAGAATCTGACAGCAAAGACGATTTCAAAGATACTTTTAGTATTACGCTTATTAGTTAGGATGATTTAAAGTAGTGGAGAATCTCACTAAAATTCATGACGTTGCAGTACAAGAACGGAAGTAAAACGGACAACTAAATTGTTGTTCAAGGTTAGCACGTTTGATTACACAGTGTGTGACTTAGCCTAATCGTAGAATATTTGTTGGTTTCGTAGGTAATCGGCGAAGAAGCGGTTGAAGAGAGTATGCGGAATCTGACCGAGCAGGCGTATGGGAACCTTCAGCACAGTCTGGTTTCCCACGCTAGACATACATCCTCACCGTTCGCTCTTTCTGGGGTCAGGACAGCTAATTTCTTGGGGGGCAGCTCAAAAGCTTCGCTGCCCTGGCTGGACTCTGCTAATGACACAGTCCAAACGTCTCAGCAACAACAACAACAACAACAACTTAACTCTGCCGATGCGTAAGATAGTGCATTCCATCTCATTGGCAACACAAACCAAAGCCAAGACAGACAAGACTTGTTAAACTGATTCTTGTTTTTTATAAACGCGGAATAATTTTTGCACTAGAGTCAATCACTGTTAGTTAATCAACAACTGGATTTCTGGGTGCGTTTCGTTGTAGGCACAAGAACATGCTCTTAAATTTCGCCGCAGCAATGGCTTCATACTCAGCGCTTGGTCAGCAGTCAACGGATGGAGGCGATGGTTTTCTCGTTGATGAGCCAGACTCTTCTGACGAAACAAGCCAACAACTGTCATTACAATTGCCCAACCACCTGAGCGCCCTCGGACATTTTTCCAATCATTTAGTAAATCAGGGCCAACTACCAGCGCACATGGCTCGACTGGCCCAGTTATCACCCCAGGCGCTTCCATCGGTTGCTTCTCCTGATGATCTTCGGCCACAAACGAATTCACCCTCATCAAGTGGAGGGCGCGCTGGGAGCTCACCGGATGCTCGCTTTTCCTTAAGCCAACATCGAGTAGCGGTTGCTCATGTTTTGGGCGCTCTGGGGGCAGTCGGGCAGCACCATCAGGGACTCAAACGCAAGAGCTCGCAGACGCTTGACAACGGTAAATATTAAACAATAATTAAGGAGCTCTTGATAATGTGCACGACAAATAACTCGAGTGAACATCGTTTAGCCGTATTTTTAGAGGGAATACTGTAAATTACCAATTGCTTTTACTTTGATCACGTTAATACCAGGGTGCGGCTTATTTCGACCTTCTGTTAGCAACCTTGATATTTCTATTATGTACTTCAATTAATGTCATATGTATACATTTACGGGAATACCTTTACTTGATTGATTGGCATTTTAGAAACTATTAATACCAGAAGTGCATTTTGGGTTAAATTTTAATTCACCACACGCCAACTTTTTACGCAAATTTCATTCAAAAAATAAAGCGCCTCAGTTACATTTCATTCTGTGAACATTGTAGCAATAAACTCACTTTCAGATTATCTTTTATAGTTTTTATATCTATAAAGCCTCCTATTCTTCAAGAAAAGAAAGTAAAATATTAATTCAGGTTATATATTGTGCAAGTGGTATTCGAATAAATAAAGTATGCTAGGGGTTGTGCTGCTATTGTAGCGCTGACAATTTCTGTAATACTTTAACTCAAATGTTTTTCTATATGAAACTGCCCTAGAAAACAGTCTCTTCTGTTCTGGCTACAAACACCGTGTGCTTTGCAGGGACGCTGCGCAAGGAGTTTCGTTTTAATTGTCGAGATATTTGACGAAACCTCCAACGCCTTAGAGGCTTTTGTACAACTGCGAATTTCTAGCATTTTATAGATATGTACTCGGTGAGAGTTATACAAGTAACTCTTGAAATACATTACTGCCGGCCAACTCGAGAAATGATTTCCTACTGCCCTCTAGAACTACGAGGTGTCTTCAGTTTTGATCTATTCTAAACTGTCGGTCTACAACTAGCTGTTTTTGGGCATTGCTTTCATAATTCAGGGCACGCCGTTTAAATATGATGAGTCCGAAGCAAGGCAAGAAAGAGGAATGAAGACAGAGTGTAAAAATCTATTTGACTAACACGAACTACGCAATACTTTCGCGCAACCGCCAAAACGATGGTAATAATCAAACCAATTCATAAAGCCCAGGAACAATTTAAATTTTCATTGTTTTCTCGACAATGCGGGGTGGAGTAGATCTTTGATTATACGATCTCCTGACATCCAATTCTTCAAACTACTTATCTCCTTCTAGTGGAAAGCATTTTGGGACGACTTCGAAGGGTCGAGCAGTGGAAAGTGGGTGTGAACTCACATCGCTAGCCTAGGGGCGGGGAAAGCTCTTGGCCTATTTCTCTGTCATTGAGCAGTTTTGTCAAAATAGCACCGTCTTCTTGCGACTGCCGCTAACAAGCTAATTGTTTTTCCCAAGTGTCTCTATAATTTATTCTGTGCAACATCTGAGCAATCAAGACAGAAAATGCAGTTTCAAAGTGCAGCCCTCTTTTCATCCTTTCTTTCCTGACGAACAGTTTTGCCATTCTACCCGTTTCCCGAATCTCAACCTTGCACGACTTTTCGCTCAGTTTGATCGATTTGAGATGTTCGTCACGCATGGGTAGCGAGTGAACATTGATTTCTTTAGCATGTTTAGTACAATACTACAAGTACAAAAGAAATGAGAAATTTTACTGATTTTTTAATTCTGCCGCCCGCTATTCTGACATTTTTTATTTCCGCCAGATATTTCACCATATATAGAAATACCTTCCAATTAGTCTGATTGCCAGAGAAATAGTTACAGTGTGGCATTTGTTTGCCAATGTTGCAGAGCAAACCCATGCAAGCAGAATTACGCTTTCTGAAAGTTACACATTGACTTCTTCATTCCTTTAGAAGCAAACAAAAAAGGAAAGGTTTTTGAGGCGAGAATTTTCAGCTCGTTTCAGATTCGTCATAGAAATGTTTTCTTCTCTTGTGCCAACGCAGATTTCGTAGGTTGTCGATTGAAATCGAAATTGTGAAAGAGAACGGCGAAGAGAAGTTTGAAGCTAAACGATCAATTGAAATAGGATATCGACAGTGAAGGCTCGTTCCTGTTTACTTTTTTGGCACCCCCTGCTAACCCCTTGCGCTCTCGTCGTTCTCATTCGCTTGGCTCGGTTAAGCATTCAGTCGTAAGGCCGGGCTTTTTCTATGACAGTCCGTCACCTTACCGTTTTCTACATTCCAAACAGTTCATTCGCATTCCAAACGTCCCCTAAGAGACCAGCCATAGTCTTTGCCTGACTTAAGGTTACCATTGCGCCGGGTTAGCTGTGAGTCATTCAGACAGCCGTTTCCTGAAATGCTGCACTGAGGGGAAATCTGTCCTGACTCTACTCCCAACCCTAGCTGTCGCAGACTCTGCCAACAACGTCAGGAATTGGATGTGTTCTGTAACCCGCAATACGCAGCTTGCTGAAGTGTCCAATTCCGCTGTTGGCAAAGTCTGCGGCAACTAGGGTTGGAAGTAAAATCAGGGCAGATTTGTCATTCAGCCAGCCGTTTCCTGAAATGCTCCACTGAGGAGAGGTCTGCTTTGATTTTACTTCCAACCCTAGTTGCCGCAGACTCTGCCAACAACGTCAGGAATTGGACACTACAGCGGGGTGTGTTCTCTAGCCCGCAGTGCGCAGCCTGCTGTCGGATTTTTATTGTGCAAAACCGATCTATCTGAAAACAGTTGGCAGAAAAAAGAAACCTACAGACGCTTGTACAAACCAGGATGAACGTCGACAGAAATATCAACACGGTGAAAGGGATACAGGTGGGGACGACATCGGGAGTGCCACATGCCAGTAAAGAAAAACAATGGACAAAGGGAAGTCGCATTGGAGAAAGAAAAGATGCAAACGCATTATGAACCAGGTATCTTCGGTTCAACACAACAAAGCGCAGTACCGTTTACGGTCGACATGACATTTGGAGTATATACTAGAACTGTAAATTTAACCTCTCGGCGACATGCCATGATGTCTGTAACTTGTTTTACGACGTTTGGCGATAAAAGATATTAGGAGTCTAAGGCAATGCTGAAAGATACATTTATAACAGAAATAAACATGTCAATTATGATCATTTAAGTACAGCAAATGTATATAAATTAGTTCAACCGTTTTGCATGTACTTTGAGTTATCCAAAGTAATGCGAGAAGTCTGCTAGTTTCCCTAGGCCCTGAAATAATAATGGAAGAGACCGATAGAAGCGCTGCTTTACTGTCAATTCAAAAATATCTATCAGACAACACAATAAGAATCATCATATTATCACTGAGCTTATCTGCAACCATAAAATATATACTTGTTTTCAAATTATTATAGATAAGCATCTACTATAAACGCACCTTCCACAACGAGCAAACCACTACTTGCCGTAGCAATAGGACGTTGCACACCCGTTTGTCGCGGGCTTCCATTATTGCGTATTTGTCAAAGGTTCCTAATAGCCGCTTTAGAATTTGTCTGAACCGTGAAATTCCATTTTCCTTAAGATAACGTATCTCAAAAGGGTAGTGAATGTATGAATCTATTATTACTCACATAAACGTTGAACCTCAAACAAGTAGCCACGGCTATACACATGATTCCTGTAATACGTAATAAATAAATTAAAGTGAAAGAAAAAAGAATTTAAAATACCTTGTCTAACGGAGTACAAGCATTATTTTGCGCAGCTTGATTTTACAGAGCATAATAGGTCCTTTGTCCAAGAGGCAGCATCTATAAATCATTTACTTGACTCTACAACAAGTTAAGACGGGGTTAGAAGACCTCAACACGATACTGCATAAACTCAATAGCAAAAAGCAATGGTATCGAAAAGATTATAGATAATAACACACTCAAGAAAAATCCTTACTAGGTGATGCTTGAGCATACATGAGTGTTTTACATCTTAGTCATTCAAGAAATACATATTCGAAGCGCACAAATTAAGATACTTTAATTTTTTTTTATTGTGCTAGGCTAACAAGCTGCGGGGTATCTTATTTTATTTATATTCCGTATTGTATTTAAACTTATATAAATTCGCGGCTACATATCATGTACATCATGCCCAACAATGCCTCCTATATAGATGAATGCGGCATCTAGCTGTATTCAATGAAGAGATGAATCAAAAAAATTACTATAACCATTAATAATTTTTGTTCGGAATTACAATTTCGGAGTCTGTGTTTCTGTCACTTTCTTCTGTTCAAGTGTTTTAATTATTTGTATGTTCTGAATATTACAGTCGACGAGGACGATTCGGATGCCGAAGATTTCCAGAATGGCGACGACGACGACGACGACAACCAGGGACGTGGAACGATACCGAAGGACAGCCACAGACAATCAGTGCGCAACGAGGCGAACGCAGAATTTGTAAAGGCTCTCCGCGCTATCCAAAAAGTGGCTGGGCAGTTGCACGAAGCTCAGCAGTTTCAGCAACGTCTTCTTTTGCTGAAGCTACAATTTCTTCAGGAACGTCGACATCAACTCCACGATGGTGAAAACAAGGCTCAACAGATGGTGGACGGTAGCCCAACGGCTGTTGAATCAACCTTATCAAATGAACGTAGTTAGGAGCTCGTCTGATATATAGTTAGATATACATTGTAATTTCTTTTAAAATTCTGAAAGATTAATTTTGTATTAATTATATTTAAAATATGCAATCAAATTAAAATGCGTATACTTCAGCTGTCTGACTAGGAATGACAAAAGAAAGATTGTATTTATATATTTTATTAATATGCAAATGTGTTATCTGGATGTCCCAAAACATAAAATGCTGTTCAAGCCGTTTCAATTGTATTCCCTTCTCAAAGAAATATATGTGGTAAACTTTGCGTATGTATGGTAGTTCAGTAAATAGCTCTCAGATCTAATAAATGTAGTTGTGCTTCTAAGTAGTTTTCCCAAAGAACCGCTTTCGTACATTGAGGTAGACTAGCATAGAAAATTAGTCCTCTTCTATGTATTCTCCGAGATGCCTGAAACTACTTCAAAGAGCGGTTTTCAGCGGAATATACGCAAGCAACATTGATAACAATACTAATTCTTGTTTAGTACACACTACGGAAATTAAAATTATTTTAGTTTTCTGCAATATTAGCTGAGTTCGCTTGATGCGTTATGTGAACATGATGGCAGCATAATAGCCATGTAGAGACAAAATCGTGTCCGTGAAATTAAAATAGATATTAGAAACATTAAATGAAACATCTGTCTCGTCTTCCTGTGTTACACACGCCAGAGATAGGTACAAGCAGCTGATATAAATGAGGTGAGTCACTAGAGGTGGTCAGTAATACTTTCGCGCATGCTCTATGGCGGTCCTAAATTTAAGTGGTGTTTATATATATATATATA